>JAJLRJ010000007.1:35195184-35237684 GCA_024195265.1 Dendrophyllia cribrosa | reverse complement strand
AAAATGGATGCAAATGTTTTCATGTATAATTATTAATAAGTAATCATACGGTTTTCTCGTTCAATTTGGGATTAATTTGCACTTGTGAGTTTTTAAAAACTCACTCGTGCAAATTAATCCCAAATTGAACTCGAAACCGTATGATTACCTATACTAATTCAACAAAAGAAAGAAAATTGTGATTTTCATTGAATAGTTCGCTGATACGAATAATACTTTTCTTGAACCATGAGTTGTAGAAAATGGGTTTCCCATCAATTTTTATATTTCTATTATTCCAGATTATTTCCGCGTCTGTTGAAATTCTTTCATTAAGTATCGTTGGCCTATCGAAGTCTTGCCAGTACGTGAGAACGATAGAGTAGAAATCTGGAAGGTTATCTAAATGAAGTGACTTAAAATCGTACTGACAGTCAATTAAATTAAAGGATATCCCGCCATGTTGTCTTGATTATTTTCCACGAAGCTTCATTATGCGACTTTAACCGCTCAATCCAAGCCAACTTGAGAGCTTTTTCCATAATTTCGAAGTCAGTCATTTAATCCCACCTTGCTGATATCTTTGCTCGTTTATCTTCCCAAATAAAATTGAAATTCAACTTATTAATTTATTTAACAAAATGTTCAGGTATCGTAAGAACAGAGGTGTTATATATTTATTCGAGTTTCGATAAACCCAAAGTTTTAACAATATTTATCCTTCCAAGTAAAGTGAGTTTTCTTCTTTTCCAGCAGTTTAACGTTTTGTCTAGGCTAAGGATTTTCTCCTTAAAATTTAGTTTATTAGCATGTTCAGTGTTGTACGAGAAGCGGACACCAAGGGCGGAAATATAGGTTCTTTTTAGTGGCCACTTAAAATTAAACGGGGTTTCCGTTTTATCTCTCCAGTTTCGTAGACACATTACTTCAGTTTTACTGGTGTTAATTTCCAGCACTGGGACTAATTTAAAGTTATCAAGAAGTTTTAACAGCTTGCTTATTGAGTTTTGGTCCTTTACGAAGACGGTGGTATCATCGGCGTATTGTGTACATTTTGTCTCCTTTAATAGAATTGTCATTTTTTAGAGCTCTTGCTAAAAGTTCAATTCCGATTACAAACAAAAGTCTCGATAGAGGGCAACCTTGCCTAACTACGCGTTGTAAACGGAAGAACGGTGACGTATGACCGTTATTTATAACGCAACTGGAGGCTTCACGATAAAGCACTTCTATCCAATTTAAGAAATTTGGACCCTGAAGTTAAACACTCTGAGGGCAGCGTCGAGCAGCTTTTAGATAGTTTCATTCTACGGAGTCGAAAGCTTTTTTAAAGTCAATAAATAGCGCTATTCCGGGACTATTCATGACGTCTTCCATTAGTCTAATATTCTCACCGATAAAACGACCTTTGACGTATCCTGTTTGATCTGGGTTTATAATTTTTGGGAGTAACTTTTCTAATCTTTTAGCAATTGTTTTAGTAAGAATCTTATAGTCTACATTTAGCAGCGAAATGGGTCTCAAGTTTTCAAGAATTGTTTTATCTTTATTTTTTTTTTGGGATAAGTGATATTATTCCCCTCTTTTGACTTATTGATAGAACTCCTGATTAAAACTGGCAATCATTTCATCGCACAACTCAGCTCTGGCCAAAAGAACTAGTCAGCTGAAAAGCCATCGGTACCTAGTGTCTTATCATTTTTGAATTCTTTAAGAGCAATGAAACATTCATTTTGTCTTACCATACTTTCACAAGACAACTTTTCCTCTTCAGATAAAGGTGTTATATTTTCTAGATTAATGTTTTTTGAGGTATAAAGTGTTTCGTAAAAATATTTTTCCTCTTTTAAAATTTCGAATTGATTGTGGGTATAGGTGTTATCGTTACGTTTTAACTTTGTTAAAGTCTTTTCCAATAATTTCGTTTCTCTATGTTGGGATTCTAGTGCATTAGCTTTGAAGGTCTATTTCTTCATTTCTTTTTATCATTTGGCTTTCGTTTTGGAGTACCGATAATTGTGTAAGCTCTTATCTCCATTTTAATTAGATCCCAACGTAATCCTAGATAATCAACATCTTTGTATTTGTCTTTACATTGGACTACGTTTTCCCGAAGCTTGTTAGTGTATTTTTCGTCCTTAAGAGCGGATGTCTGTAAATATCGAGAATCCGACGACACTGGCAAAATTTCGAATTTCTTTTATTTTACCAAAAGAACCTATTTAGTGACCTATTTTCGAAAATGGGTTTAAAAGGTTCGATTTCATTTTACTTTTTTCAAAATTTCGATAAGTCGAAAATTAGCCTTTTGAGTCCGCGGGTGCTTTCATGGACCATTGAATTTTGGCTATTTTGGACCATTTTCAAAACGCTCCTGTTATCGCAACATTCGGTGTCCTACAATGCCTTTGACACAGTGAATAAAACGTCTTTTTAGCTTTCTTTTGCAATAAAATTTTGTCGGAAATGTTAACTTTAAAAATCATTTTGGTCTTGTACAAAACACCTATCTTCGCCATGTAAACAAGAAGGCAAATTTAAGGAAACTTCGAATTAATAAAATGCAGTCTGGTACATGAGTATTACGCAAAATAACAACACTACATTATAGCTGAATCTGTCTTTTATTTATTCTGAAATTATTTTTGGTGGCCCGTGAATACAGCGCTACTGAGAGATTTATCCGTGAAGGCTATTTTTAGCTTGACACCAACTTCGCATTCGATTTAATTGAATTTTAAGCGCTGGAATGACGGCGAGCTTAAGAACGAGACAGCGAAATTGGCCCTTAAACAGGTCTTTAAAGCTTTGAAAACAACATTTACATGTTTTAAGCTATAATATTCATATGATTTTTTATCTAGGACGTATTCAGTTAAAATGTAAGCTATAATCATATGTATCATTGATCGACTTTGTTGCCGACGTATCAAAATACGGCATAAGTCTTTGAACAGTTCAAGGAATGTTTAAGTTAGCTTGTCTCGCCTTTTCCTTGTTGTAAGCAGCAGAAATACAAGGATTCTTAGATAGATATCTCACAAAAACCATGGCTTGCTTGACATTACAGCATTTGATATTCGCAAAATGTTGTTACGTACAGACGTTTCGTTATTTACACACAGTGTACTCACATAAAAATATCCGATGACTTCCAATCCAAATGTCGCAGACATAAATGTACGAGAAAACATTAAGGACAGAAAAATATAGTCACATCTTGCCGTCCATTTAGTTGTATTAAGCGATACAAAAGAAACCATCACTCGTAAAAAACAAGAGGTCAGTGAAAGGCCATAAAATAATTGGTTGCGTGACCTAGTCACATTCACATGCACTCCCAGTGGACCGTGGAGCGAAAAAAGCCAATAATGCGGGCCGCATGAGGAAGGCTTAATTGCATTTGACTCCCACAACCCCTGAACCAAACGGAAAATAAAGGCCTAAACTGAAAGAACTGTTTCAATACTACAAACTTGTCATGTTTCCCGTGAGTACCCCTGTCCGTCGCCACCATTGCCATGCTGTAGATGCGTACTTTCTAACAGCATACCGGTTTTCAGTTAGCTTTCAAGGGGGAATGGTGTATTATATCCGGGGGGCTTGTAAGCGGCATAAAAAAGCGTTTCGGAATGCGATAATATGAAATAAGCTGAGCGGACTAACACACAGCATTATTAGACTTATAAAAATACGTTTTTCACTTCATTTCAATATTGCTCTGCACTATACATACCGTATACGTTTCTAACTTTTTATTTGAAATGGTTTAGTGTTCTGTTAAAATGTTTACATCAAGGAAATAAAGAAAAAAAGAGGCGAGCTAATATCCAGAGGGGGCTTATAACCGGAATATTATTTTTGTTTGTCTAACGTCGGGCATCCAGCTCACAGTATTTGGCGATTCCAGCGCCTTCCACAAATCACAAATCAGGGACATTTTTCTGGTAAAACAACTCTTAACACTAACGTCGCAATTTCAGAAATGCCGGTTATACCCCCCCCCCTCCCCGCCCACTTTTAGGTCCATCCACCTGCAAACAAAAATAATATTCCGGTTATAAGTCCCCCCCGATATTAGCCCTCCCCTTCTTTGAGGGTCTCAATGGGGTTAACCGTTAGCCGTAAAACGCCCCAAAATTTAGCCGTTAGGCGTAAAATTTGGTAAAAATTAACCGTTAGGCGTAAAAAGTCGAAAAAAAGTTAACCGTAACATTTTTATAGCCATGGTTTGTAAGTGTCGAAATCTTTTGTTAAGACGCACTGTTGTGATGCTATACATGTGTCTTGTCTCCACGACGGCGACGCGTTCTGCCCTGGAACCGAAAAAAAAAAGAATTTGGCCCAGGCCCCTTTAGATTCGCTACCCACGGCAAACCGAAAGTGTCTGCTTTTCGTAGGATGAGTTGACAACTTATTGTTAACACCGTTTTTAGATGTTATTCAGTTTCTTCATCCAGTCTTCTACTCAGCACCTGCTGTGCTGCGACTGCTAATCCTTATGGCTGTTGTGAAAGGAATTATAAGTCAGTCTGTAAAAGTCTGTATCGAGCTGCAGAGGAGAAGCCAATCGAAAGGTATAAAGCGCGAATCCAAGTGAAAGATGAGCACCATTCCAATGGTGCCTTCAAAAAAATCTAATCGACTTTTTAGGGCTAAAAGAACGCGCTCAGAAGGTCGGTTTGGGGTCATTTGACCTCAAACTTTACGCCTCGTAAAAATCGGAGGCAAAACCGAAAACTACTCCATTTCCACCCAGCAGCAGCTGGATCTGGAATTACCGCTGTTGCTTGGCTCATTCTATATGACAGCTTTGGCATAACTTGCAAAGGTAGTGACTTCTAAGCCAGTGACGCCAGAGCAGGTCAGTCAGAATGTGAAGAAGGTACACGAGTACATCAAATCTACTGTGAGGAACGTGAAAGAAACCAACCACCTCAAGGAAGATTCAGCAACGAATGACCCTCAAGGATCTGTGTCTCAAAAGAGCTTCTAATGAATGGTGTGGACAGCCTTATTGGAAACATCACAACTGTTAACGCACAGTACAAAGATAACATTGATTGGAAAACTTTACTTACAAGACAAGTAGAGAACCTTCAAGCGGTTTCTCATTTTAAGCATGAGACGTTTAGTGCTCTTCAATATGCGTATATGCCACAGACTTCGGCGACTATATTAAAGGAATCTTTAAAGCGAATAACCAAATGAAGCGCGAAATACTACACTCACCCATCTTCATACTACCCAGTGCCACAGACGGGGATGTCATTTCGGGATGTACTTTCCACTTCCTTCTGAGGCGCTTTCCAAAAAGAATGAAGAGACAATGAAGGATTGGCTGGAGAATTACCGTCCGGTGAGGCAAAGAACCGTGAGGAGCGAGACAACGAAAGATAAAGCAGGAGCTTTGCCCCCGGCAGTGTATGCAAAACAAAGACCTGATGCTGCTGCAAGGGTATGCTTTCCATCTGACCAGGTCGAACAAGCGTCCCCTGCCTCCACTGCCTCCCCTATGACACGCTCTAAAGTGTCATTAAGTTTCATAAGCGATAACAACATTCCGCAAGTCAAGCTCGCGTCCGCTGCTGATTTAAACCAGGTTGAGGAGTACGAAAGCGATTCGGATGACAGCGATAACGATATGGATGCGATATCTAAGCGCAGAAAGGTATAAGCTACGTCATAAATAGAAATTGAAGCATTTTACGCTCGTTTAACACTGAGACATTTATTAGGCACATAACCGTCATACAAGTTAATATACCTATGACGTTGTTTACTTGGAACAGAAAAAGTATAGTGTACAACTTTCTCAGTGTTGTTTAATACAGCATTTCAAAGAATATAAATATTAGTATAAATCTATAAATATTAGTAATATTAGATATAGTATACCATAGTAGTATGGTATATTCAATATCACAATTCTTATAATAATAACTAGTTTTTCATTCATCCCGGAATGGTCCTAAGACCTTAAATGTGTTTACAACGATGTAAATTAAGTTTAAACATTTTTAAACAATGAAAAATTAATGTTTAACTTTTAAAACAATGGAAATTAATTTTTAATCTTTCTGTTAACCGTAACAGAAAAAAATTAACCGTTAGCCGTAAAAAAGCTAAATTTTTAACCGTTAACCGTAAAAGCCACCACCCCATTGAGACCCTCTTCTTTTCTTTATTTCCATGATATAACATTTTAACAGAACACTATACCATTTCAATTAAAATGTTAGGAACGTATACGGTATGTATAGTTAGGCTTAGACACAAGTTGCTCGGCAACGTTTTGGCAACTTTTGCCATTTCGGGCAACTTTTTATTGTTTTACAGCCAAAAGTATTTTAATAAATATATAATTATGATATAAGAGCTTACTTATCATAAATATGACTCAAACATGACATAAAAAGTGCGTGAGCTCCTCTCAGCAGTACTAGTACCTGACCCTTTCTTTTTGGCTACTTAAATGGGTTGCCTGTGGTTTTTGAGGTCACTCCGGTCAGCAGTATCACCAATAAGAGCAAGTTTTTCAACATGGCTGCTCTTGTTGAAAGTTCAGAGGAGGACATTTCTTCGAATGAAGGTGAATCAAATGATCCTATCGAGAAAGCCAAAAGGCTCGGAGCAAACCTGAGTGTTCCAATTAAGGGCGCTATTTCAAGAAAGCGGAAAATCCAGACGGATTATTGATTCATTGGAGGTAATGTTTTGCTACAATGGCAACCAGAGGAAAAAGCTCTTGGTCCCATAAATGATGACTGTCTATTAGTATTACTGCAATGGCCTTTACTAGTATCACTGCTAAAGGATTCTGTGTACATAATACAACTGACTATTGGGACAGTAATCTGGTCAGTTTTCGTTTGTAATCTAGTTTTGTTAAAAGAAAGAAATATGATTTTTATTAAGAAAAGTATCTATATCTGAAGAAATGAATCACAAATAAAAGCAATTCCACATCATTTTTTCCGCGCCAGTAACTTCGTGGTGAAAAAAGAGGGCAAAATTTGGGCAACTTTTCGGCAACTTTTTGGAAAATTGGCAACTTTTGAGCAACTTTTTTTATAAATTTGGGGCAACTTTTAAGGAATTTTCGAGAAACTTGTGTCTAAGCCTATATATAGTGCAGAGCAATATTGAAATGAAGTGAAAAAACGTATTTTGATAAGTCTGATAATGCTGTGTGTCTCAGCTTATTTCATATTATCTCATTCTGAAACGTTTTTTTATGCCGCATATATGCCCCCCCGGATATAATACACCCTCCCCCCTTGAAAGCTAACTGAAAACCCGGTATAACCGGTATGCTGTCAGAAAGGGCAATGATAGCGACGGACAGGGGTACCCACGGGAAAAATGACAAGTTTGTAGTATTGAATCAGTTCTTTCAGTTTTCGGCCTTTATTTTCGTTTGATTCAGAGGATGTGGGAGTCAAATACAATTAAGCCTTCCCAAGTCCCGCATCATTGGCTTTTTTCGTTTAATAAATAATCTCTCCCCGGTCCACTGGGAGTGCATGTGAACGTGACTAGGTCACGCAACCAATTATTTTATGGCCTTTCACTGACCTCTTGTTATTTACGAGTGATGGTTTCTTTTGTATCGCTTAATACAACTAAATGGACGGCAAGGTGTGACGATATTTTTCTGTCCTTAATGTTTTCTCGTACATTTATGTCTGCGACATTTGGATTGGAAGTCATCGGATATTTTTATGTGAGTACACTGTGTGTAAATAACGAAACGTCTGTAACACCATTTTGCGAATATCAAATGCTGTAATGTCAAGCAAGCCATGGTTTTTGTGAGATATCTATGTAAGAATCCTTGTATTTCTGCTGCTTACAACAAGGAAAAGGCGAGACAAACTAACTTAAACATTCCTTGAACTGTTCAAAGACTTATGCCGTATTTTGATACGTCGGCAACAAAGTCGATCAATGATACATATGATTATAGCTTACATTTTAACTGAATGCGTCCTGGATAAAAATCATATGAATATTATAGCTTAAAACATGTAAATGTTGTTTTCAAAGCTTTAAAGACCTGTTTAAGGGCCAATTTCGCTGTTTAGTTCTTAAGCTCGCCGTCACTCCAGCGCTTAAAATTCAATTAAATCGAATGCGAAGTTGGTGTCAAGCTAAAAATAGCCTTCACGGATAAATCTCTCAGTAGCGCTGTATTCACGGGCCACCAAAAATAATTTCAGAATAAATAAAAGACAGATTCAGCTATAATGTAGTGTTGCTTTTTTGTCTAAAACTCATGTACCAGACTGCATTTTATTAATTCGAAGTTTCCTTAAATTTGCCTTCTTGTTTACATGGCGAAGATAGGTGTTTTGTACAAGACCAAAATGATTTTTAAAGTTAACATTTTCGACAAAATTTTATTGCAAAAGAAAGCTAAAAAGACGTTTTATTCACTGTGTCAAAGGCATTGTAGGACACCGAATGTTGCGATAACAGGAGCGTTTTGAAAATGGTCCAAAATAGCCAAAATTCAATGGTCCATGAAAGCACCCGCGGACTCAAAAGGCTAATTTTCGACTTACCGAAATTTTGAAAAAAGTAAAATGAAATCGAACCTTTTAAAGTGCCTATGAAATGAAATTTATTTTTTGATGTATCGAAAGTTTCACCTTTTTAGACCTTGGAATAAAAGGTTTAAAGTGTTAGGGACGATGCGAAACGCTTTTTTTATGGTCTCAAAGTTAGGTTGTTGGCGCTAAAAAGTGGCTCCAATTTGCGCGCGGCCAAAACCAGTGTCATATTACACTGTGACGTAAATAGTTGTACAAACTGCTGCGGGAATATAGAGAACAAGAGAGCTGACAAGAGACGTCGCTAGAGGTGGACCAATATTATGTGGCGAGCGGCCTCAAACATACGAGATATTAGAATTCTTCGATAACAGAGGGTGTAACAAAGCTTTATTTTGCACCAGAGGAAAATAGGCCGGCGAAATACACGAAATTTGTTCGTCGACATCGGAAAGGGTACGTCAAGCGATGTTGTTTTCAATGAAAGCGCTTATTGTTAAGATTAATATTATTTTGCAAAAGAAAATAACATTCCGGCCGGTGAGGCCGTTTAATCAAGCATAATTTTTCCAATCCATATCCTGTTTGGAAGTTCCTTCAAGCCTCGGCTCGACTGGAGAGCCGTCGAAGTCAGTGAGGCCTACAAAAATATACTGACTCGATCGGCACTGACTGGCGAGTAATATAAATGTTTATACGGTATCAGTTGCTGCTTTTGTCTATGAAATCATGAACTCTAGATATAAAAAGTTATATAACAAGTGAAACTGTATTAGAAATTTACATAATTATATAATTATATAATTTATATAAGGTAATGCCATGTATAGAAATGGAAATACCTCAATAAATTGTTGTTGTTGTTGTTGTTGTATTCCGAATTATAAAATTCAAAGTGCAGCGACGCAAGTGTTCACTGGAAGGCGTCTATTCTACGGAACATCTATCAAAAATCTACACGTACAAATGCGTAAGACTATTCGAAACAAAATACAACGCTGAATCATTGCGTGTTCGATCAGATCAATTTTTATACAATGAAATATAAAACAGACATAAATGTAAACACGATACTTTGAACTCACTTACAAGCCGCCAAGTGGTTAAAATTTCCAGAAACGATCAATCGCTGGCAAGACACTGAACTAAGAAGCATAATTATTACGTATATACTTGAGTTCAAACATTTTGAATAAATAAATAAAAAATAGGCTATCAAGGCACCTTGCCGCTAAAAATACACCATTCACATTCAATTCAGCAAGCCGCCTGAAAAACACCACCTCGGATATGCATAACATATCAGTATAATTTAGAAACTTTCAACTAGCAAGCCGCCAAGACATATCCTTCGCATTGAAAAAAGAACTTTAAGTAGACGAGCGAATTGCCAAGCCGATAAAATAAGTTCATAACCTCCACGCGCGATCAATGAACTTCAGAGAAGACCGGCCGAGTCGCTAATGCGCTAATATCATGATTGTTTGTACTACAAATATATCGTTCGCGTTCGATAAACGCTAGTCAACGAGCCACTATAGGGAATAACAAAAACGCCTCTGCGTTAAATAAGCTTACAACTCAACTGGCGAACCACTGAGACGCTGTGCTACTTAAATGTATACCTTTCACGTTCAATAATCTAAATGATCAAAGTCCGTCTTCTTCATGTTCACTTCCTTCGCTCAGGCGGCACAGTCGGTTCGTCTCGCTACGGCAAAACTACAGTGGACACGATCATTTCAGTTGATCAAGAGTGATACGAAACTGATCCTCTTCACCTTCAGAGGACTGTAAAGAAACAAATTAGGCGCTGTCTGACATTTGTACAGCCAAAAACGTTGGCAAAATGACCATCACGCTTAAGGATTCCAAGGGAATTATAGCGTTAACAAACCAATGTGTCATACTATTTACGTAATTTACGTCATCACGCACGCCCACTCGCCCCCAGGCTTTCCAAAAATTGGAGCCACTTTTCAACCGAAGTGACGCATCTTCGAGGGGCTAAAAAACCGATTTTCTTTCTTTTCCTCGGGAAATGATTATTGTTTTCATTCTTTGGACATAATAAACTAATGAAAAACGAAGAAAAAAAATTCATTTCATAGGCACTTTAAACCCATTTTCGAAAATAGGTCACTAAATAGGTTCTTTTGGTAAAATAAAAAGAAATTCGAAATTTTGCCAGTGTCGTCGGATTCTCGATATTTACAGACATCCGCTCTTAAGAAGTAAATTATTGAATTTCCGAAAACCAGGAACTTTTTTTTGATCCATGGTTTCAGATTTGAAAGCTATTGAAACTGCGGAGTGATCTGTTTGGGGTGCGTGTGTAATTTTACAGGATGTTACCAGATCACGCAACTCTTTAAAAAATCAAGAAGAAGTCTAAACGACACTTGTATTTTGAAAGACTTATTTCACCATGCGAAGCTTTCTACGTCAGGATTTGAAAAGCGCCAAATATCGATCAACTTGTATGTGTTGCATAATTGCTCGAGATTGGATTGGATTTTCACCTCATGTTTTTTATCCAATTCTTTTAGCGCACAGTTAAAATCTCCTCCAACTACGATGTTTTCATTTGCAAACATTTCCAACAGTTTTCGTATTTCTCTGAAAAACAACACTTGTTGAGTTTCATCATTTGGTGCGTAAATATTTGCTAAAGTTATATGCGATTGATATAAGGTTATGTCAGCGATGACATATCTTCCTTTGTTGTCCGAAATAACTTTTTCCACCTTACAATCTAATTTTGGATTTATCAAAATCATTGCGCCTTTGCTATTTGTGGTACCATGGCTGAAAAGGGCTTTGCCACTCCACGCAGCCTTCCAAAGAATAGCGCATTTATATTGTTTTGAGCTGTGAGTTTCTTGAAGGAGTATAAAATAAAAGTTTTGATTATGCATTTTTCTGAACACCGAACGGCGTTTTATCGGCTTATTTAAACCTTTTACATTTAGTGACTAGTGGTATTTAAAGTCAAAAGTTTCATTTGTGCTCATTTTAGACCTAATTTTGAAAAGACTTAGGCTATGTTCACACTTGGTGCCCGAGCACGGTTCCCGAGTAAGATTATCACTGGGCACTAATGTGAACACACCATTTTTTCAAGTACCCACGCCAGAATTCGGGCACGGTGCCCGTGCCCGAGTACAAGGTCTCGACCTTGTACTCGGGCACTAAAGTGGGTACCGGTTCCCAGTGTGCACGCGTTTTGCTTTAGTTCCGAGGCACTACTCCCACAAACTACTGCTTTTCGTACCCACAATTCCTTACTACACTCAGAATGTGAACATGTTGATATCTTGAGTACCCAGTGTCTGAACGCAGCACCATTTTGTGCCAGTACCCAGGCACTAGTCCTCGGGCACCAAGTGTGAACATAGCCTTAGAAAAAAAAAATGAAAAAAACCTGTATAATGTATGCGATTCCCAAAGGAAGTCCATTGTTTTGGCTATTTATTGTTCTCTTTTATAATGGCACGTATGCATGGGGTTATACGGAAATCTTGCCGATTATTTTCCACTGAATCAAACGCTAAAGCGTTGACACATAGCTTTTTATCCCAAACCAACTGAAGAGGTTTCTTTTCGAAGAGCTGCAATGTCCAAATTAATCTTGTCGAAAGCCGTATTGACACGAATGAAGGTTTCCAATAAACAGAGCGAAGTTTTCTAATTTCGAGAACTCAAGTTGACTTAGAAATTCTGCGCTTTTTATCCAAACGGACACCACAAAGTCTTGAATGACCAATCAGTGTTTGTATAAAGCGGGTAAGTTTGGGCCGGTCTATTGTTCCTATTGTTTTGGTATAAAACGTAAGGTAGATAATAGACGGTGGTGACTAGAATGGATACTTCAAAATCAGGTTGGACCACCTCGGACGCCTTATTGAGACTTAAATAACGGAGTAACTGGTTAGCTTGCAGTTGAGGCTGGGGTTGCCTAAACAACTCGAGAAGCTAGGTGGTACTCTGGTACGGTAGGCTATGTCAGCCTAACCTTAGCTGAGGTCACAGGTTCAATCCTGAGTGGGGATTTTAGATTTTCGTTTTTACACTTAAAAATTTATTGCAAATAAATTCTAAGTGTCGACATTACGTTATGTCATTCTCAATAAGGGCCTGATCTGTGACTAGAAAAGATACTCCAAAATCAGGTTGGACCACCTCGGACACTTGGGGCCCGGTCGCACTACAGTCAAAAACAAAATTTAGCCTGTGTAAAAATCGAGGAAAACAAAAGAAACCGCTCCGGTGGGACACTCTTTTTGTGGAATGTTTTTGTTTTTATGTCATTTTGCACGGGCTAATTTTTGTTTTTGACTGTAGTGCGACCGGGCCCCAAGTGTCCGAGGTGGTCCAACCTGATTTTGGAGTATCTTTTCTAGTCACAACCGATAATAGACCTTTTTAGCTTATAGAGCGTTTTCACTTGACGTCCTACCCGCCATTTTGCTGTTCCCGTACAAAAGAATTTTAATTAACTTCTTTTGTTAGGAACACCAACATGGCTGCCATGGCCTTTGTCATTTGAGTCCCACGGGATTGAAGGTCACGTGAGTGAAAACGCTCTATATGTTTTGTTTTCCTAATGTAGGTCATGTGATGTTCTCAAGGGAATTTGTCCTTTGTCTTTTCATAAATTATGCATACATATGCACGTGAAGAAAACAACTGAAATTTAAAAGAAACAGTTCTCTAGGGTAACATCACATGATCTACATTGGGAAAACAAAACATATAAGCGAAAGAGGTCTATTACTTATCTATCCACAATTTCAATGAATAGTTCTTTCTGAATGGAATATTAACAAGGCAATGCAGAATAGCAAAAGGTATAGGTTTCGCATAACACAAAAGGAATAGGTAATGATTAATACATATTAATAAGTTAACTATACCTACCTATACAGTAACCAGGTTAAATTTAATGTAAACAAGTAACTGTAATTTGCAACGGACCACCGTAACGAAATAGAAGCACCGGATCCTGTGGTAAAGGATCTTATCAGCTATAAAATAATGAAACGATTTGATAAAAAAGCAAGGCTGATAAACGGTACGGAAATGACTATATCGAAAGGCACAGCCTATCTTCTTCAGGGTCTTGCAGATAATTCTTTCTGAAGAAGAAAGGCTGTGCCTTTCGAAATATTGGATATTTTACAAATATTGTCGTTTCCGTACCGTTTATCAGCCTTGCTTTTTTATCAAATCGTTAAATCTAATGGCTCTATACTACTGAGTATAATTTTTTTGGTGTTTTACGAGAACAAGTTTTTGCGATTGGGAAATAATAGTGTTTTTTTTTTCTTGCTGGGAATTAATGTTTGCGATTTACAGGAAGTCGCGTTCAATGGAGTACTTTCAGATGATACTTTTGTTTCTAATTTCATCGTTTTGTTTCTGAACGAAAGATACATTTTAGGTCGTTTTAATTAAATGGGCACCGACACGAATTTATATTGCGTGTAAAGGTGATGTTAGTACCTAATTTTGAAAAGCGGATCGTGGAAAAAACCACAAAAATTTAATGCCACACGGGATACCAATTTAAATGAAAAAAAAAAAAAAAAGAACAGCCGATGGTTTCTACAGTATCACAGTGAATCTTCGATTGTGGAGCAGTTACATTACTGGCTATGCTTCGAATTCGTTTAACTAAAATTGTTCATGTACGCTAAAAGCCCGGTTTCACTACTCGTAGAGTTCTTGTTCTTGGATATTTTAAATTAAGCATACAAAATTGAACTTGTATGCTTCCAGCTGTTTGTCAGTTGTAATAACATTTTGCTACAACATTGTCATCTTGACGTGATTTAATACTGAACATAATGATGTTGTCCTGTTGAAATGTATATCGCCGGAGGCGTGTTTTTTATGTCGGCTTCTAAGAGCAAAAGATTTCCGGAGATAACAAACTTTACTTTTAGCTTGAGTAAACACCCTCAAGGAAAAATATATGATGTCATTCCAAACAACTTGTAGGAACAACACATAGAAGGACAGTCTTAACAAGTCAAGTAAAAAAAAAACAATTATAGAAAACGGCAAACTGATCACTACGGAATATACAAAACAAAACAGAGACAGACTAAAATAGAAGTAAAATTTAATATTGCCCAATATTTCGCTTTGCGAATTGAATAAAGCGTTTTTAGGGGCTATAAATGATAACACTGACTGTTAAAGACGTTATAGCTTAAAACTACTGAAAATCTTTGTTCAAATCTCCGCTTAGACTTCTTACAAATTCTTAAAGTTATCATGGTTATAACACGTTCATTTGAATGTTATTTGCGTGCGCCAAGTTTTCCCGCCTAGAATACAAAAAGTTTAATAAATGTTTCAATCCTTGGCGATATCTTTCATTTAAAATGATATAGACACACGGATTTAGCGAGGCGCTTGAATAAAAAATGAATTTAGCGGCTAAAAATAGGCTTTGAATCGACACCGCAGTTGAAATATCTTGAACGAAATAGACAAACTTACACAGAATCAATCCCACAGGTCCGCCGAGCAGCCATCTTTTATATCCGAAAACAATTTCCACGAGTTCTCGGGGTACAACGAACACAGAAATCAATAAGTCAGAGGCGGCCATGTTAGCGATCAGGTAATTCGTTGATGTCCACATTTGTTTGTTTCTCGACACGATGGCGATTACAGCTAAGTTTCCAAACAGCGAAATAAGCATAAGCAGGGAATAAGCCAATGCTCTGACACATTTGACAGGTGCAGAACTTTCCGCAAAGTAAATGCAACTCAAGTTTGAAGCTGAGTCGAGGTCCGTTTGGTTTTCCGTGCTGTTTAAAAAATGCATGTCAGGAACATTTAGTTTCACCCACGCGCTGCAAATAAAACGAGAGAAAGATTGCAGTGAGTACTTATCAATAATACTTATAATTTATGCAAGAGAGCACCCGACAGCATTTAATAACAATAACAATAAAGTTGTATTAAAGGTTTTGCCCCGAGGTATAGTAGAAATCTTTGTTACAAATCGAAAGATAGCATGTATTAAATTCAGGACGAAACTAGTTTTCAAATTAGTTCTTGTGATATTTGAATATGAAAATCATATGTAAACTGCGAATGAAACATTAGTGAAATTTGATCTTCACAGTGTGCTATCAACTTAAGCAGTTAAAAAAAGCAACCTGAAAAAAATTCAGACTTGAACGGGATTCGAACCCATCACCTTGCATGACCATGAACTGGTACAATGAATCCATGACCGTGACCTATGAACCGGTGCAATGAAACATTGAAAAAGCAATGTATTTTTTAACTGCTTTAGTCGATAGCACAATGCGAGTATCAAATTTCACTATTAATGTTTCATCCACAGTGTTTTCATATATTCATATTCGTATATTTCATTATCATCGGGTACATCACGAACTCACAATAGACCAATTCTGATATATTAAAATTCATACTTGGCTCCGAGGCTTAGGGGAATAAAACAAAAGAAATCACATCGAGGTTCAGGTATGAATAATTTATTTCTTTTGTTTTATTCCCCTAAGCCTCGGAGCCAAGTATGAATTTTAATATATCGGCATTGGTCTATTGACCATCTATTCATAAGGCTTGGTAGCTCAGTGAATAGACTGAGCATTTCA
The DNA here is from genome assembly GCA_024195265.1 of Dendrophyllia cribrosa. Lineage (NCBI taxonomy): Eukaryota > Metazoa > Cnidaria > Anthozoa > Scleractinia > Dendrophylliidae > Dendrophyllia > Dendrophyllia cribrosa. The sequence goes on along the minus strand of JAJLRJ010000007.1, from coordinate 35,221,504 downwards.
CCGGTATCGCAAGGTCATGGGTTCGAATCCTGTTAAGCCTGAATTTTTATTATTTTTTTTTTCAACTGTTAATAGCACACTGCGAGAATCAAATTTCACTCATTTTGTGATATTGCAACACGGACAGTGTTTCTGTTTTAACCATACTTGCTTCTGTTTCTTTTTAATAGCGCATGTGTTTTGCTACAAAACAAGCTCACTTTTAAACTATATAATAATTGCCTTCGAACGCACTGTTTCGCCTTCTTAAAAACGTAATTAAAATCAGAGTCAAAATTACCGGCTCCGTTTTCAATTTTAGCTCCCACCTTTTAACGAGAAAATGGTCACGGAAGGAAGAATCGGTTAATTGCTGTGATTCAATTTATGAGAAATTGATGATTAAAACAAGGTCCAGGATGTGATAAATAATGGTAATTGAACTGAGTGGAGTGCAATTTGGTCTGAAATCATACACGTGATTTCAAAATCGAACGAGCGCGCAGCGCGAGTTCGATTTGAAACCACAAGTATGATTTCAGACCAAAATTGCACGACACAAAGTTCAATTACCACTTTATTACATCCATTTTGAAATCGCACAATTTAATTGCCCAAATACAGGATTTTAGTCAGTACCAATATTGATGTGACTTATAGATGCGATTTAGAGCAAAAATAGCGCGATTTGGGAATAAATCGCACTGCTGAGAAAAAGATGCAATTTGGAGCAAAAAACAGTGCGATTCGGGAATAAATCGCACTGCTGAGAAAAAGATGCCATTTGGAGCAAAATTTATAGTGCGATTCGGAAATAAATCTGATCGCACTGCTGAGAGCCAATCAGATTGCAAGGATCACCAGTGATTTCAAAATGGATGTGATAAATAAAGAAAGATGATAAATGTTTAAGAATCTGACCCACCCAGTTTGCATTGCGCGCCTACGTTGGTTCATCCGCCATTTTCAGGGCCCCCGAAAGTCCATACTGTATTGTAGATGAGAAATTCACTCGTGCAAGAGGTGATATGCTTGCCCAAATATGGAATAGAGCCGTATCATAACAATAAGAGATGCGCGCAATGCAAACTGGGTGGGTCAGACTCTTTAAAGGGAACCTCCATTGTCAGAACAAATTGACGTTAAATTGTTGGAAATAAAGTCGAACTTAAAATTTTTAAAAGAACAGGTGCTGATACAATTTTAGTGTACAAATAAAATGGATATAAATATCGCCTATTTTCGCTTTTAAATTTCCCGCGCGCCGCCATTTTGAATATTTATGACGTGTTACGGTTGCCGTTATTGTGAAGAATCGAAGTTCTTTTGTATGCAACAATTAGACAACCGTGACACGTCATAAATATTCAAAATGGCGGCGCGTGGGAAATTTAAAAGCGAAAATAGGCGATATTCATATCCATTTTTTTGTACACTAAAATTATATTTGCACCTGCTTTTTAAAAATTTTTAATTTAGACTTTATTTCCAACAATTTAACGTCAATTTGTTATAACAATGGAAGTTCCCTTTAAGCTCATCATGCCACGAGCGTGGAACAAATTAAAAAAAATCGAAAAATGGGAGAGACTCGATTCGCCAACTTCGATATTTCAGTAGACGATTAAGTGGAGTGTCTTGAAAACAAATCAGGATGTCAAATTGTTGAACGAATGTTTGACAAACGAAAAATACGGCGAGCGAGATGTTTATTTTGTCTTCCTCTAAAAGATAAGTGAAAAAGCACTTTGTTACTCGCGATTCTTCGGTAAAAGACTACATGGAAAAATGGAGAACAAGAACATACAAGAAAAAGCTGTTCGGGGTGTCGAATTGTTCAAATAATGAATTTTTGACAAACGAAAAACACGACGAGCGTAAAATGCGCACCATTCTACCAGAAGAGCTACAGTTAAGTATCTCGCATAATTCATTCCCTACTTCGACGAAAAGATGGAGAAGATTATGAGGCGTCCAGAGTAGCCTGTTCCAGGCTTCGAGATAGTGGGGAACGCGCGATTTTCCCCTCTTTTTTACTTCGCGCGTTTCCCGCTATCTTAGCCCTAATACGCAGACGTCCTTAGGGCTCGTCACGCAAAGATTGCGTGACGAGCCCTTGGGATGTCTGTGCAGGAAGCTACCACTATCTCGGAGCCAGGAACAGGCTACCTCCAGGGAAGTCTCATAGCGAGCATTTTGTTACATGCTTCATTTTGTCCTAAACGTTGTCTTTACTGATTGATTGAGTTTATTTAAGCAATAGAAAACATTTTCTATGACTTTACCGGCGTTTAATAGAACCACGCGGGATGTTGGGAGAACACGAGAAAAGCTTGTAAACCACGAGCCGTGGGCGAGTGGTTTACAATCTTTTCGAGTGTTCTCCCAACATCCCGCGTGGTTCTATTTAACGCCGGTAAAGTCATAGAAAATGTTTTCTATTGCTTTTATGAAACTGCTGCTGTCTGAACGCCGCCAATTTCTCTTCGGGTATTGAAAGAGAGCGTCGCATTGTGGATTTAACTTTGTAAAAAAGACTTCCAGAGCTGAATAGCCGTCGGTTAGAGAAGTAGTTTTGTACATTCGATCATTGTTCTCGAAGCTCTCCACTTCTGAAACACCCCCTCGGTGATTTTCTGTTGTTTCGTCGTGCGTCATCGTTATGAATTCGCAACCTTTTGCGTCCTTCGCAAATGCGAAGCCTGTTTTCTTGAGGCTTCTCAGGCCTTCAAAGCCACGGCGACACCAAGAAAGGGACACATGAAACCAGACGTTTCTTAGGAGGGACAGAGGCTCGCTGAGTGCAAAAACTTCGCTTGTTTTCAGTTTCACAAGGTCTTGTTCCTCGTCGATTGCCGGCTTACAATGTATGGTTGGGGTTTTGCAGGCCTCAGTTCTCTCTTCAGCTGTTTGATTTTTGAATCGAGCATCTGGTTGGAGAGGACGAAGCGGGGATCTTTCGTAAATTTTATCCTTAAACTGTTTGGTGGAGTGTTTAGGTACCTCTCAATACCATTTCTTAAGGACAGAAGAGTGGCACGGCCGTAATTTTCCCGATCGCTCGTTCGATTTCTGACACATCAACTCGTGCGCAAAAACCGTACGCGCGCACTTTCCATGAAGTACTCTATATTTATCTTCACTGTGAAGAGTGAAGAAATCAATATTAGCTACGTGATGTTTGCCCGGCGATATAGCGCTTCGCTTTCGCACTATAACTGTTTTATAATTCAACAAACCACATTTTTTTAAATCGTGGACCATTATTATTTTTTTGAAGTAAAATTTTATTTAGTTGACCCCATTTTTTTCATCTCACTGTTTACTTTTTCGAAGTAAGTCACTTCTTTTTGGGGAGAGAAGTTATTTTTGTCCACAACGAAACGTCATATCCATCAGCACCAAATTTTCTGCCGGACGCTAATCCACTAAACGCGAATTGGCGGACGCTAATTGCCGGACGCTAATTGCCGGACGCAAATTGCCGGACACAAATTGCCGGTCGCAAATTGCCGGACGCAAATTGCCGGACGCAAATTGCTGGACGCTAATTGCGCCGGACGCTAATCCGCTGAATGCTAATTGGGATCATTTTGATATTTTAGCGTCCGGCAAAACGGACTTTCACTGCAAGATCAAGGAGACTTTGTTGATTCAAGAGTTACAGCCTTCCTTAAATGTCAACGTCAGCAGTGAGAAGCTGATGCTTTATTAGCTGTAGCATTGTTGAACCAGCGTGTGCGGAGCTTCTCTCTAACGCAAGCGAGAAATTCTGCGAAACTGACAGTCCGTACTATTAAATTACTGTTAAGATCGTTTTTCTTAATCTTGGTTCCAGACCCCTTATTTTGCTAGGTATAAGATTTTTCTGTTAAAATTAGTGTGTAATACATTCTATTTTTCCCACACATTTGTCTGTAAAATTTACAGCGGACAGGACAGGTCAGGACAGGTTAGTTACACGGACAGGTTACAGCTTAGACAACGGAATTACACGATACGTAGCCCAGGTACATCTCTTTATCTATTTATTATTTCAAGTTACTAATTGATAAATTTTTCAGATTTCAAACTTTACGCAAATGATTTTACCACAAAGAAAGGATTTATTAAGTTTTTCTCTCTTTTTTTCTTTTTGGGTGGGGGAAGTAATTTTTTTGAAAACAAATATTTTTGGAAAGTAAAGAAATGTTTTGAAAATAATTATTGAATCACTTCTCCGATGTTTGTAAGCTGGCAAAAATATTTCGGATTCCGGCCAAAGTTTCCGGCTGTATTTGCCATCAAAATGCAAACTGTCGCGAGGTGTCACGCAAGCTACAATCTTTAAAAACGTCCGGTGGCTGTTTTTCAAGTTTACGCCATCATCGTCGAATCCATTCAATCCTGCAGTGCTGTGTTCACCAAATGGTCTCAGATTTTTCACATATGTAAATAATCTATTTGTCTTAATTTTGGCCCGGTTATTTTTCCGATTCTGAAATCGTACGGCTAAATATCTCAATATGTACGGGCAGCGATAGAAATCAGTTAACCATGGAATGTCATGGACGAAGGTTCTTCTCTGTTGGCTAAATATAGTACACTTCAGCATATTAACATGGTACAGAGTCTTCGCTTTGTACTTCTTTACCGCCACAAACAAACCTAACATTTTTCTGATTTTGTTTCGCTTGAGAAAAGAGCGATGAAATTGTTGGACTTAAATCAAAAGAAGCAATAACTCTTGTGCACGTGACCACTGGTTCCGTTTCGAGTCCTGTGTCGTATCAGCAAACAAAAGAATTTTGACAGATAAAAGTGTAAATTAAAGTTTCTAAAATTAGGCGAAACCTCGCAACACAGCCCCTTTAATTGTTATACAGTAGAACCCCGCTAACGAGATCTCGGATAACTCGAACTCCCCGCCAACTCGAACTAAGTTCGATTTCCCTTGGCCCTATTTTGAATCATTTTTACTCGGATAACTCGAATCGAACTATTTTTCGTTTCCCTTGGCCCAAATTTACCCCGATAACTCGAACTCTGTTGTTATGACTTCTCAAAGTACAGTATCAAGAAAATAGACTGCTTGAGTATCTGATTGTAACTTCGGACTGATCATGACATATTTAACATTCATTAAATTTGACGATCGATCTTATCAGTGACTACCGGATGCGGTGTATTTTGGCTCGGCATTGAATTGAAAATATAGCCTGCGTAGCAGGCGCATGCGCGCATGAAAATGATACGGTCGCAAGAAAGAATGTAATGCGCGAAGGCTAGGAGACACGCGTGTCTCCCTTGTTGGACTGTAGCAATAATACATTACAAACTTCGTCTATATTGCAAAAACATGTACCCAAATGTTAAAGTTACACTTCGCTCGAAGTAATAATCTTGGAATTTCTTGTTAATACGCAAATTGAGCGATGTTTATCATAGAATTAAGTAGATATGTGTACACGCTTTTTATCGTCACTATTATTAACTAGTAGTAATCATAGATTATAGTGCGTCTCCTTATCCCGTGGCACCTCGTCTTGACCAACAATAGTACCTCAGTTTCAGCCACTGTAAGGGGCTATGTCGCGAGATATGTCACGCCTGCCTCGCCCCCAGTTTCCCGCGGCCATTATCCGTTCGCTAATGCTTTTTCGTTTCTCGCTCGACGGACTAAGCTGGGAAAGAGAGACTGCTCGTAGTCTAGTAACACGCGGGAACACGATGAGAACTAGAGCTATTGTTTAAAAGATACAAAGACCACAATTGTCACAAAAATCCAATTTTAATCCTTGCAATGAGACATAAAGAACGATTCATTTGAGTTCCGGGCTAAATTAATCAGCATTCAAAACATACCAGGACGGTGCTGCTAGGAGCGAGGAAAATCCGATAACTTTTTGCTTGATTCCAAAGAGACACAACCAAACAACTAACTTGGTCCGGAGAAGAACCTTCGTCCATTTCCACTGCGTACTTTTAGAGATTGAGATATTCAGCCGTACGATTCCAAAATCGCGAAAATATCCGAAACTAAGGCCCCGTTTACACGGGTCCGGACAAATTTTTGCACGGACAAAAACTTGCACGGTTCCACCTTGCGTTTACACGGGACCGGCGGAACTGGACGAATTTTTGAACGGACGGCTAAGTGTGCAAGTTTCCGTGTAAACACCACTGCAATCTGCAACAGAATTTGTACGGATCCATGTAAACCCGTGGTCTAGGAACAAAATTCGTCCGTGCAAAAATTTGTCCGGACCCGTGTAAACGGAGCCTAAATCAAGACAAATAGATTATTTACATGTGAAATGCTGGATACTATTGTGACGTTTCAAGATGGCGCAGAAATGTTACATACAATTTTCTCGATTCTTTCCGCTTGGTACAGGCGGGATACTATTGTGACGTTTCAAGATGGCGCAGATTTGGTACCGACACTTTTCTCGATTCGTTTCGCCTAGACGACGCACTAAGCATGCTGGATACTATTGTGACGTTTCAAGATGGCGCAGATTGGTACCGACACTTTTCTCGATTCGTTCCGCCTTGCCGACAAGATTAGGAAGCGTCTCCTTCGTCGCCGGACGCAATAATTAACAAAAATAAACAAATTTCCACCGACCCCGATAACTCGAAACCCCGCTAACTCGAACTGATTTTCGTTTCCCTTCAGAGTTCGAGTTAGCGGGTTTCTACTGTATATACACACACAAAATAACAAATGATGAATATGCTGCCAGTCCTAATCGAAAAATAATCCATTTTGAAGGATTGTCATAAAGTATCGATCTTAAACTGCTTGTACCTTCCCCGGGTACCTTCATGCAAAATTATCAGAACTCAGCAAGATGAATGTTTACGATGCACCATTTTTATTTTGTGTAACTGTAAAATGACAGTGAACTTTGTATTTTCACAGCGTTGTATAAGATAAAGCCACAAATACTTTAGTTGCCTTCGAGAGGTGGATCATGGTGGAAGAGTTGTTTCCACGTCAATATTAATATTCACTTGTAAAGTTCACTTTCTAAATGCTATTAACATTTTCGCAACAATTAACAAGTCGCGACAAACGAGGCATTGCATTTTTTGTACATGGCTGAAACTGTTGAAAAGCAAGGCGGGTCAAGCCTAAATGAAAAATGGCGTTCATCGACGCACCAACGAATGTATGTTATACTCATGCAGTTACACGTTTCAACTATTAAATTGGAAATAACAATATAATAGCCGCTGTGTGCAGCGACTATTGTGTAACCGAAAACGTCATGTAACCGCAACTTATAAGCATTTTTCAGGGACCGTTGGCCATCCCACGGGCACAGCAAGTCATCTGGATAATTCAGTTGCGGCAACGGTTTCCAACGTCACAATTTTTATGAATACATTTAAATCAAACACGTCCTTGCTTTCTGCCAGTCCTAATCGAAAGAGAATCTCTTCTGAAAGATTTTCATAAAGTATTGATCTTGACCTGCTTGTACCTTGGTGCCAAATTGTCAGGACTCAGCAGCTTGAATGTTCACGAACGGACCACTTTTATTTTGTGTAAGTGTAAAATGACAGTGAACCTTTCTATTTTAACAGCGTTGTATAATTAAGATAAAGCCAAAAATACTCATAGAAATTTTTAGTTGCCTTCGAGAGGTGGAAGTGTTGTATTCCTGTCAATATATACTCATTTCGCTTTCATTTGTCGTTTTCTTGTTAGTTAGAATGTTCCTTAACTCCAAGATATATTCGGTAGGTTTTACAAGACTAAGACTTAAACTAACCTTTTTATCTCTTTAGACGTTGATCCCCTTTCCTTCGACAACATAAAAGACAAACCGCCCGCGACTGCCTGACACTTTGGGTTGCTGATGAAAGGCATACATGCGCACATTACTTATCCATGTGTAATGTATATTTCTGAACGGGCTGAGTGACATATGGTTGTCAATCATGTTTTAGACATGCTAATTAATAATGCGGATAATGCAATGTTTCAACGTGGCCTCTTTCAAGACAGATAAAAGCGAAATGTGAATTTTAATATAATGAGGACTGTTTGAGTAGCTAGGATGTTATTCATTTATGTAGCAGTTTTTTTCGCAAAAACTGGCATATTTTTCTGCTAGATTCAGTAGTGAACGGGAATGAAGATAAATGAAAAATCAATTTCGTTCCTTGTGAAATTTCATTTAAGACGGCAGACCAGTTATTCATTATTCTGTTATAATGGTTATACATGTAATGTCAAAGCTTTAAAATTCCTTATTATTCATTTTATTTATAGAGCGTTTTCACTTTTCATAGCCGCCATATTGGTGTTCCCGTACAAAATAATTTTAATTAATTAACTCTTTTCAGTAGGAACACCAACATGGTTGCCATGGCCTTTGTCATTTAAGTCATTTATGACCCGTTTTCTTGGTTTTCACATGACGTCATAAAAATTTAAAAATCTAAAGTATGTTTCTAACATGGTATGTGGATACCAGTGTTATAATCTTTCACAAAAAGTTTCAGGTTTTAACGATGTTTTGCTTCCGATTTATAAAGGTTTTAAATGTGTCACGCAATTCGTCACGCTATTTCAGATAAGCCGTAAAAATAAACAAAATTGAACCAGTTGAAAGTTATCTTTGCATTATAGATGTTTATAAGCCGATTTTGTGATGAGATTTTTGGTGTAATTAAGACATTGAATTTTTTGGCCGCCATGTTGGTGTTCCTAAGTGGGACACCAAGATGGCCGCTCCATACATTTCTAATACGTTCGCCTATACGTTCGCCTATAACTCTTGAACGAAATGCTTTTGCGCTTCAAAGTTTGGCCAAGATGTACTTGTAGTTTTAAACTCTCTACATTTCCATAAACATTTTGGAATCGAAATCTATTGTTTAATGCTTCTGAATTTTGATATGACGTAAGTGAAAACCAAGAATTCAATATTCATTATTTCACTTACAAGATACACCGATACAAGATAACTCCCGAAAACAATGTTTACCTAGTCTGTTGTTAGCCATTAACAAAAAAATCCTAAAAGCTTTTCTCTTTTGTGCTTTCGTGTTAAGTGAAACGAACAACTTAAGCGGTTTAGCCGCAGTGTAACAAACAACTTAGCGGTTTATAATAGAGCAGTGAAACCAACAGCTTGTGCCTTTTCAAGTGAAACGAACAACTTGAGTCGTTTGAAAGCAGTGAAACAAACAACTTGCGCTTTTTTGCAAATGAAACGAACAACTTAAATAAGCGATTTTAAAGAAGTGAAATGAACAAATAGTGCTTTTTCAAGTGGAATGAATAACTTTTTAGAAAACGAAGCGCAAACCAGCGAAAAACGTACAGGGCAATGTTTACTACACGAAAACAAGTCCGCATGCGAAAAAACGCCAATTTTGGAGCAAAATAAAAAAAAAGCATAATCGTAAAAAATTGGCCAAGACACACTACCGTGTTGTTTTGTCACTATCAGATGCATCGGTTACCGCGAGTGAAACTTGATATTATGTGCCTGCTGTTGAAACGTTAGAGAAACTCAGGAAAAGTTAAAGATGTATCCCGATATTACGGCCGGCTTTGTGTTAACCTTGATACTAGCCACAGTAAAATTTCTTGCGCGGTGGAGATCAGAGACAGGGTGAAAAAGTACTGCCGCAAAGTCTCGACGTTTTTAAAAAAATTGGGACTACACAAAGTCTCAGTACACAGACGCCTATAAAAGTTCCCGACTTTGTAGAATGAACTAAAAAATATAATTTGTAAAAATTAATTCGAACTATTTGAAAACGCAGCGGCCATGGTACTTTACGCACTTCCTCAGTTAAATTGGAAAATATCGACAAAGCCGACTTATCAGTGAATGATATCGTCGGGCCGCTATATTGCTAGATCGTAGATAAGAAGGTGTAATGGCTCCGCCATGTTGGTCGCGCGATTTTCAACGAAGTATTTGGTGAATGTAGTTTAAAAGTTAAAAAAATCAATAAATGGACTTATGTTCCCTGAAAATGTGTTACTGTTACAAGGATTTCTTTTACTATAGCTCATGTTGATAACGAAAACACAGATTTACTTTCAGCGTAGTTCTTCAAACTACATTTAGAAACCAGTTAAAATAAATTTAAAGTGCCCCTGTGATCAAATTTTTGATTCTCATTTTTTTATATTTTCGTGTACAATTAGACTTTCTTACTCATCTTGCCAAATTTCAATTCATTACGAACATCAGGAGTCATTTTATTTTAACATTTATTTCTGAGCATTTACGGCCGCCATTAATCAACCTTTTTCCAAGGCTTAGTTGCGAATGAGAGAAAGAGTGACGTCAAAGACTCAAACATACCACACGGGTTGAAATTGTAATAACAATAAGTATTGAAAATCACGCGAAAAGAAACAAAAACGTTGGACTTGTTCTTCGTGCAATTTTCTATGCTGATTGTTATTATAACTTCAACCCGTGAGGTATGTTTGAGTCTTTGACGTCACTTTCTCCCATTCGCAACCAAGCCTTGGGAGGGAACAAGGTTGATTAATGGCCGTCGTAAATTCTTGGAAATAAATGTTAAAATAAAATGACTTCTGATGTTCGTAATGGATTGAAATTTGGCAAGATGAGTAAGAAAGTCTAATAGTACAAGAAAATGTTAAAAAATGAAAATCAAAAGTTTGATCATTGGGGCACTTTAAGTTGACAACAATTTGTCATTTTAGTGAGCAGCTTAAAGCCATCGTGAAATTAAAATATACTGTTCTGCGTTTTGCGTTTTGCAAACTGAATTTGAAGGTGTTCTAAGAAAATACGTCAAGCCCAAACTTCCCTGTACGGTCTCTAAAAATTCGCTTGATTTTTCAGTACAGTATGTGTGCCTAAAACCGGCGTACCCTAAAACCGGCGTAATTGCGAAAATGATGAAATTTTCCTTCATAAATGAAATACAGCGAAAAACGAAGCTGCCCGATGATTTATTGATTACTCCTCTCTCACAAGGCGAGTTTGTGGCTCTTCGGCTGTTGTCGAAGGCGCGAAAATCAATTCTGTTGACAGGTAGGTAACTTTGTCTTCTTGAAAATTCGTCGTTCACGGTTTCTCAAATTATATGGTTTTATTTATAAAATAAGCAAGTCGATAATAGGACAATCACATGACTTTTGGAGGGCATATAGTTTATTTGTGGCCCGAGTAGCATCATTTGCGCCCGAGCGGAGCGAGGGTGCAAATGATGCTACGAGGGACACAAATAAACTATATGCCCGACAAAAGTCATGTGATTATCATTATTATCAATACACAAGGCCAAATCGTACAAATTTATTTAATAAGAAAAACATGTTTAACAGAAACAGGGCCGTAAATGCGTTTGCAGCCCGTCAAATTCAATATCGCCCACCACTCACGCGTGTTTTCTCGAAGGCAGTTTCTTATTTGGCCGCGTATATTGATAATAATATGCAATAGCGAAAGCTGATTTTTTTGCCGGTGTTAATGAGTTTGCTTCTTTGTTTGTATTTCTTGATAAAGCGACGTCTAAACATCTTCAGCAATTTTCGCATGGTGTTCCTTAAACCGGCGTACCGAACGCTTCAAAGTGACGTTTCAGCTGGGTTGTACAAAAAAGCTCTATAAACTTGAATAACATTGCATCTGAAAAACTATTAACTAAAACTAAGGATTCTATTCAAGATAAACATGATGAAATTAAGTCAGATATATTTCTAAAAGCGAGAAAAGGTAAGATAATTCATAAAAAGCGGCGAGCGGTTGCACTCGGGACCTTCGTTACCGCCAACACTGAATTTGCATGCGTCCTAACACAACGTCGAAGTTGTGTGACACGTCTGAGCCTCGTAACGCTATCACTATCGCAACTGAATAGACCAATTCCGATATATTAAAATTCATACTTGGCTCCGAGGCTTAGGGGAATAAAACAAAAGAAATAAATTATTCATACCTGAACCTCGATGTGATTTCTTTTATTTCATTCCCCTAAGCCTCGGAGCCAAGTATGAATTTTAATATATCGGAATTGGTCTATTGTGTTTGTAAGAAATTAAAAGAATAGCTAGGAAATTCGCCCAATCTAATTCAATAGCACAAGCGTGCATCTATAACTCGACATACGCATGCCCGTGCGTATAGACAAATTTTTATTATAGAAATGACGTGTGCCGATATCAGTAGCACTGAGCATAATTCAGTTTTCTCGCTCACTCATTTGCTCACTCCTTCTCAACGCGTTTTAAATGGAGAACAACATCGCAAATATCCGGGTGGAAGCAAAAGTCTACACAAATCAAATCTCAATTATTAATTTATTGCCCATGAAAATGCCAGAAAACTTAGCTTATTAATGTTAGTTTTTTATCTTGGCGGCGCGATGTTTACAAGTTTACTCGTGACCACGCTACGCTAAAATTTCACAAACCGAGGTTTTCTACGGAAATTATACTTATTACAAAACGACAGGCAACATGAAATACAGCAGAAAAATGGCAAAGAATCTTGTCTGTAAAGACTTCAATTCAGAATTGAAAAACAAACTGTACAAGCATGCGAGCGAAAAAAGTTTCCTGCACTCGATGTAGCTTTTTAGTCCTTTCCTTTAGCACCCAGCTTTCCAGAAAATTAAGTTTACAAGTTTAAGCGAGTTGAATTGTTCTTGTTGTTGTTTTTCGGACATGGACCATTCGCTAAAGAACCCGCATCTTTAGTCCAAACATTTCAAGTCCGAAGTCAATCCATACTGAATCGAAAGCTTCATTGGTTCTCTCTTCAGCTTCAGGGCTGCACAGCGAGTCTCCGTTTTAAGAGCGGATGTCTGTAAATATCGAGAATCCGACGACACTGGCAAAATTTCGAATTTATTTTTAGTTTACCAAAAGAACCTATTTAGTGACCTATTTTCGAAAATGGGTTCGATTTCATTTTACTTTTTTCAAAATTTCGATAAGTCGAAAATTAGCCTTTTGAGTCCGCGGGTGCTTTCATGGACCATTGAATTTTGGCTATTTTGGACCATTTTCAAAACGCTCCTGTTATCGCAACATTCGGTGTCCTACAATGCCTTTGACACAGTGAATAAAACGTCTTTTTAGCTTTCTTTTGCAATAAAATTTTGTCGGAAATGTTAACTTTAAAAATCATTTTGGTCTTGTACAAAACACCTATCTTCGCCATGTAAACAAGAAGGCAAATTTAAGGAAACTTCGAATTGGTAAAATGCAGTCTGGTACATGAGTTTTAGGCAAAAAAACAACACTACATTATAGCTGAATCTGTCTTTTATTTATTCTAAAATTATTTTTGGTGGCCCGTGAATACAGCGCTACTGAGAGATTTATCCGTGAAGGCTATTTTTAGCTTGACACCAACTTCGCATTCGATTTAATTGAATTTTAAGCGCTGGAATGACGGCGAGCTTAAGAACGAAACAGCGAAATTGGCCCTTAAACAGGTCTTTAAAGCAACATTTACATGTTTTAAGCTATAATATTCATATGATTTTTATCTAGGACGCATTCAGTTAAAATGTAAGCTATAATCATATGTATCATTGATCGACTTTGTTGCCGACGTATCAAAATACGGCATAAGTCTTTGAACAGTTCAAGGAATGTTTAAGTTAGCTTGTCTCGCCTTTTCCTTGTTGTAAGCAGCAGAAATACAAGGATTCTTACACAGATATCTCACAAAAACCATGGCTTGCTTGACATTACGGCATTTGATATTCGCAAAATGTTGTTACAGACGTTTCGTTATTTACACACAGTGTACTCACATAAAAATAGCCGATGACTTCCAATCCAAATGTCGCAGACATAAATGTACGAGAAAACATTAAGGACAGAAAAATATAGTCACATCTTGCCGTCCATTTAGTTGTATTAAGCGATACAAAAGAAACCATCACTCGTAATTAACAAGAGGTCAGTGAAAGGCCATAAAATAATTGGTTGCGTGACCTAGTCACGTTCACATGCACTCCCAGTGGACCAGGGAGAGATTATTTATTAAACGAAAGCCAATGATGCGGGACTTGGGAAGGCTTAATTGTATTTGACTCCCACATCCCCTGAATCAAACGAAAATAAAGGCCGAAAATTAATACTACAAACTTGTCATTTTTCCCGTGGGTACCCCTGTCCGTCGCTACCATTGCCATGTTATACCGGGTTTTCAGTTAGCTTTCAAGGGGGGAGGGTGTATTATATCCGGGTGGGCTTATATGCGGCATAAAAAAACGTTTCAGAATGAGATAATATGAAATAAGCTGAGACACACAGCATTATCAGACTTATCAAAATACGTTTTTTCACTTCATTTCAATATTGCTCTGCACATAGGCTTAGACACAAGTTAGACACAAGTTTCTCGAAAATTCCTTAAAAGTTGCCCCAAATTTCTAAAAAAAAGTTGCTCAAAAGTTGCCAATTTTCCAAAAAGTTGCCGAAAAGTTGCCCTTTTTTTTTCACCACGAAGTTACTGGCGCGGAAAAAATAATGTGGAATTGCTTTTATTTGTGATTCATTTCTTCAGATATAGATACTTTTCTTAATAAAAATCATATTTCTTTCTTTTAACAAAACTAGATTACAAACGAAAACTGACCAGATTACTGTCCCAATAGTCAGTTGTATTATGTACACAGAATCCTTTAGCAGTGATACTAGTAAAGGCTATTGCAGTAATACTAATAGACAGTCATCATTTATGGGACCAGGAGCTTTTTCCTCTGGTTGCCATTGTAGCAAAGCATTACCTCCAATGAATCAATAATGATTCGTCTGGATTTTCCGCTTTCTTGAAATAGCGCCCTTAATTGGAACACTCAGGTTTGCTCCGAGCCTTTTGGCTTTCTCGATAGGATCATTTGATTCACCTTCATTCGAAGAAATGTCCTCCTCTGAACTTTCAACAAGAGCAGCCATGTTGAAAAACTTGCTCTTATTAGTGATACTGCTGACCGGAGTGACCTCAAAAACCACAGGCAACCCATTTAAGTAGCCAAAAAGAAAGGGTCAGGTACTAGTACTGCTGAGAGGAGCTCACGCACTCTTTATGTCATGTTTGAGTCATATTTATGATAAGTAAGCTCTTATATCATAATCATATATTTATTAAAATACTTTTGGCTGTAAAACAAAAAAAAAGTTGCCCGAAATGGCAAAAGTTGCCAAAACGTTGCCAAGCAACTTGTGTATAAGCCTAACTATACATACCGTATACGTTCCTAACATTTTAATTGAAATGGTATAGTGTTCTGTTAAAATGTTATATCATGGAAATAAAGAAAAGAAGGGGAGGGCTAATATCCGGGGGGGACTTATAACCGGAATATTATTTTTGTTTGCAGGTGGATGGACCTTAAAGTGGGCGGGGATGGGGGGGGGGGGGGGGGGGGGGGGGTATAACCGGCATTTCTGAAATTGCGACGTTAGTGTTAAGAGTTGTTTTACCAGAAAAATGTCCCTGATTTGTGATTTGTGGAAGGCGCTGGAATCGCCAAATACTGTGAGCTGGATGCCCGACGTTAGCCAAACAAAAACAATATTCCGGTTATAAGCCCCCTCTGGATATTAGCCCGCCTCTTTTTTTCTTTATTTCCTTAATGTAAACATTTTAACAGAACACTAAACCATTTCAAATAAAAAGTTAGAAACGTATACGGTATGTATAGTGCAGAGCAATATTGAAATGAAGTGAAAAACGTATTTTTATAAGTCTAATAATGCTGTGTGTTAGTCCGCTCAGCTTATTTCATATTATCGCATTCCGAAACGCTTTTTTATGCCGCTTACAAGCCCCCCGGATATAATACACCCTTCCCCCTTGAAAGCTAACTGAAAACCCCTTAGGTATAACCGGTATGCTGTTAGACAACAACAAGTAGCTTTATTTGCATGACTATAAATCCTTACAGTATTGCAAAGCTTTACAACATAACAAAATGAAATTACAATAATATAATAAAGAAAGGGAAAGTACAATCAGTCTGATTTGATAATTTGATTATTGCGGAGATCTAAGCATGAAATAATGAATTTCACCAAATGAATATTTACAAAATAATTACGAGAGTTCATTAATTCATTGGTAACTTCTGAAGGAGATAACTGTTTTATATTTGGTAGGTGATACCCTATTTTTCTGTAAAATCCGTCCCTAATAATTGAGTATTTAGGACAGTGGAAAAGGAAGTGAATTTACGCATCTAGCATGGCAATGGTGGCGACGGACAGGGGTACTCACGGGAAAAATGACAAGTTTGTAGTATTGAATCAGTTCTTTCAGTTTAGGCCTTTATTTTCCGTTTGGTTCAGGGGTTGTGGGAGTCAAATGCAATTAAGCCTTCCTCATGCGGCCCGCATTATTGGCTTTTTTCGCTCCCCGGTCCACTGGGAGTGCATGTGAACGTGACTAGGTCACGCAACCAATTATTTTATGGCCTTTCACTGACCTCTTGTTATTTACGAGTGATGGTTTCTTTTGTATCGCTTAATACAACTAAATGGACGGCAAGATGTGACTATATTTTTCTGTCCTTAATGTTTTCTCGTACATTTATGTCTGCGACATTTGGATTGGAAGTCATCGGATATTTTTATGTGAGTACACTGTGTGTAAATAACGAAACGTCTGTAACAACATTTTGCGAATATCAAATGCCGTAATGTCAAGCAAACCATGGTTTTTGTGAGATATCTATGTAAGAATCCTTGTATTTCTGCTGCTTACAACAAGGAAAAGGCGAGACAAGCTAACTTAAACATTCCTTGAACTGTTCAAAGACTTATGCCGTATTTTGATACGTCGGCAACAAAGTCGATCAATGATACATATGATTATAGCTTACATTTTAACTGAATGTGTCCTAGATAAAAATCATATGAATATTATAGCTTAAAACATGTAAATGTTGTTTTGAAAGCTTTAAAGACCTGTTTAAGGGCCAATTTCGCTGTTTCGTTCTTAAGCTCGCCGTCATTCCAGCGCTTAAAATTCAATTAAATCGAATGCGAAGTTGGTGTCAAGCTAAAAATAGCCTTCACGGACAAATCTCTCAGTAGCGCTGTATTCACGGGCCACCAAAAATAATTTCAGAATAAATAAAAGACAGATTCAGCTATAATGTAGTGTTGTTTTTTTGCCTAAAACTCATGTACCAGACTGCATTTTACC
The DNA here is from genome assembly GCA_024195265.1 of Dendrophyllia cribrosa. NCBI lineage: Eukaryota > Metazoa > Cnidaria > Anthozoa > Scleractinia > Dendrophylliidae > Dendrophyllia > Dendrophyllia cribrosa. Next base: position 35,204,363 of record JAJLRJ010000007.1, on the reverse strand, counting down.
AATTCGAAGTTTCCTTAAATTTGCCTTCTTGTTTACATGGCGAAGATAGGTGTTTTGTACAAGACCAAAATGATTTTTAAAGTTAACATTTCCGACAAAATTTTATTGCAAAAGAAAGCTTAAAAGACGTTTTATTCACTGTGTCAAAGGCATTGTAGGACACCGAATGTTGCGATAACAGGAGCGTTTTGAAAATGGTCCAAAATAGCCAAAATTCAATGGTCCATGAAAGCACCCGCGGACTCAAAAGGCTAATTTTCGACTTATCGAAATTTTGAAAAAAGTAAAATGAAATCGAACCTTTTAAACCCATTTTCGAAAATAGGTCACTAAATAGGTTCTTTTGGTAAAATAAAAATAAATTCGAAATTTTGCCAGTGTCGTCGGATTCTCGATATTTACAGACATCCGCTCTTAAGTTCATGAACCATTTTTCCACTGAGCAGACTGAGTTCGACAAAACTTGCACACAACAGCAGCTAACAGCCCGTGATGCGAAAAAAAAAATACAAACTTGCTCGTTTTAGTTCCTACAGCCGCATAGTGAGATTTTCCGGTTCCAATCCGCTTCAAACAATGTTTAGGAACATTTTCAAGGAAGCATAAAGCATATACCATATTTCAAAGCCAATTATTAGAAGACATTTTTGCCAACTTAGCAATTTTTGCAAATCCTTAGAATTTTGGGGTAATTAGTTTTGGTGTGTTCTATATTTACGCCGGCTTTAGAGACAACTGCGCTGGTTCTTGGGCCCTCGAGCACTGAGTCCACCATTTTGCGAATCACAACAAAACTAGTGAATTATAACAATTAAAACTTTGAGAAGTATAAGCCGAATGTAAAAACTACATGCAGGAAAAATTTCGGTCAACAACATTCTTTTGAGGTAAGATATATTTAACAATGTATTTTTACGCCGGTTTTAGGCACACATACTGTACACTAAAAGTCATTTCATGCAGTAAAAATACCTACCTACGGTATATATATGAGTCCAAATGGCATAAGAAATTGACGTGTTTCTTCCAGAACGTGAATCGTCGGCAGTGGTCAACAAGATAAGGAAAGCAGGAGGAAAGTAAAGGAAAGTGAAGTGACCCACGTCTAAGAGGGGGACATTGAAGTTTGCGGTATTGCGGTCACAGCGCGGTATAGACCTCTTTCATAATGGCGGCCGATTTATTTATTCTTTTATATGTATGTTAATCAGCCTTATTGGCCTCGTTAGCGTGTGCAAAATTCAATATAATATTTACTCTAAAATGAGGCCAGTGAGGCTAATTAGCATACATATAAAAGAATAAATAAATCGACCGCCATTATGAAAGAGGCCGATCCAGTATTGGGCAATTTTTCATGCGGTATTTCGGTAATTCTAATATAAAACTGCGGTATTGCGGTATTTCCAAAGCCTGCGGGATTCCGTTTTCTAGCGTTTTGGTCGGTTTTAAAAATTATCCTCCAGAGTTTATTTTTACGACTCTTTTTGATCCTTTTTCAGTTTCTTGTCGTCCTTGTCAAACTTGCCATTTCGAAAACGCTTCGAAACAGCTCTAAGATCCTCTAAAGGCTGGTTTTCACAAGCGCATAAGCATAAGCATAAGCATAACGCTAGTGAGGACAGCAGCAACGTAAGCATATAAAGCATAAGAAGAACAAACCACTTTTTTTTCTTATGTTGTACTCACTAGGAATCACCGCGACATAAACATAAGCATAAGTATAAGCATAAGAATATTAAAAACCTTCCGTTCTCCTTATGCTTATGCTTATGTCGCGGTGATTCCTAGTGAGGACAACATAAGAAAAAAAGTGGTTTGGTCTTCTTATGCTTATGCTTGTGCTTATGCTTATGCTCATTATGCTTAATATGCGCAAGTGAAAACCAGCCTTAATCCGTCACGCCAGTTTATATTACATGAAAGGTGATAACACTTTGGTCGTTTTACAACCAATTTAAAGTCATTAACTTGCCTTGACATTCGAAAAACAAAATCTAAGTAGATATTTGCGGTAAATTTAATAAACAGAGAGTAACGGTTTCGGTATTCTATCGATTTTTGACAAGGTTTTTGACGTATTGCGGTATTTGGCGATTTGTTTTTGCGATATTACGGTATTTGTCAATTTTTTTTGGCGGTATTGCGGTGTTCAGACACCCCCCCCCCCCCCAATGCCCTCCTCGTCTAAAATGAAGATAAAATAAAGATGTGTTTGTCAATTATTTAAGCGTGCTCTTTCCCTGATTATACATCGATCCCTTATACTTTCTTTTTGTATTGGTTGAGAGCTTACAGCTCGATTCTCTAACACAGCGCCCACGATAGCAACTGAGTATATAAATAACGCTTTAGCTTAACCTTGACTTAACCTTGAGTACAATAAAAGTATTGTATTGTTGTATTGACCTTTATTCCAACTCACAAATCAAATCGATAACGAATAAACGCCTGTAGGAAAAATTAAAATGTACTTTGGAGGAAAAAGTGAAATATTAAACGTCGCTTCATGTCTCGCTCTATGCCAACAGTTTTAATAGTTTGTTTGCTTTTCGTCTCCTGGGTCTCGAAACGGATTGGTCGCAAACTCGCACAGGATTATTGTCGGCGCCCGCGTGCATGTTTACAGGACTATGTAATAACAATCTATATGCACGCCCGTGCGTATAGACACTCCTTTTCAACGCATGCGATCAATATTTTTTACTTTTCCTTCCGATATGTTATAAAAAAATTAGTTCATGCTTTCAGCTGTGCATCTATCGAGTTATGGATGCACTTGGGAAGTTTGGAGAGCATTCGAGAAGCTAGAGTTGCTCTCGGCTATCGCCTCGAGCAGCTCTTACGCTTCTCTCGTGCTCTCCAAACTTCCCGCGTGCATCCATAACTCAATAGACGCACGCTAAGCATGAACCAATTCCTAAGTAAAGCGCCATTGGACAGTGATGGAAATGGCGCAATATAAATATATTATTATTATTATTATTATTATTATTATTATTAAGTATTATTATTGTATTGCAAAATTCAAAATGAATTCGGCAGCTGTTTTTTGAACCTATAAACAGTTCTTTCAAAAAGCAGTTTTTTTGACAGACGCACGATACAAAACACACTATAGGTATGGGTTTTTTAAAATAGTTAATGCACTATGCAGGTAATTAAGCAAACTCTGGGCGTGTTTTAAGAAATGCCGACCCCGACGTTTTGCGAATCCAAAATAACGAAAATGGCGCCGGGCTACAACTTCATGTAAGAAAAAGAACTAAATGTAAAAATGTAAGCACTTAGCTATCCAGCTAATTCACAAGCACGCCACGCCATATGGCGAGAGGCAGACCAGTTAGCTATTTTACAAGCGTGACCGAGGAGTTGGACTCGGGTTTTTCGTGAAACATCTCCAACCGACTAGCATAGCCGGAAATAGCAATTTTTCAAATAAGAAAACACAAGTCAACTGACGCTAAAAGTTAGCTTTAGTTGCTGCACATGGAGATAAACTTCAAGTTAAATTAAATGAACATTGTCACAAAATGAGTTTGCGCACTGGTTCATGTACATAAAATACAGTATCATGATTCTTAGATATTTTTTAATGAGACGTCAATATAAAGTCGTATTGACGTCTTAAAAATCTAAACAATGATTGATCGTGATACAAAACTAATTTCGATTTGAGGCGTCAATGCTGCATTATATTGACGGCTAGTTGGGAGAAAATATATTAATAACAATTAAAACTTTGAGATGTACTACCGAATGTAAAAACTACATGCAGGAAAAATTTGGGTTAAACAACATTCTTTTGAGCTAGTAAGATATATTGAACGATGTATTTTTTACGCCGGTTTAAGGCACACATACTGTATACTAAAAGTTATTTCATGCAGTAAAAATACCTACCTCCGGTATATATATATGAGTCCAAATGGCATAAGAAATTGACGTGTTTCTTTCAGAACGTGAATCGTCGGCAGTGGTCAACAAGTTAAGGAAAGCAAGAGGAAAGTAAAGGAAAGTAAAGTGACGCACGTCTCAAATGAAGATAAACTAAAGATGTGTTTGTCAATTATTTAAGCGTGCTCTTTCCCTAATTATGCGTCTTATCATAATATACATCGATCCTTTATACCTTCTTTTCCTAATGGTTGAGAGCTTACAGCTCGATTCTCTAACTCAGCACCCACGATAGCAACTGATTTTTTCATTCATGTTTTTCATTTATTTGTTTACTCCAAACCTTTACAGATGTTAATAATTAAATTTGAATCACGTTATATTACGAAGGAGAGGAGAGGGGCACGTCTAGATAAACTGATGTTGTGCCCCCTAAAGATTAAGTATAAACAAAAAACTTGTAATTTTTTAGTAAAAAGTAAAGGAAAACTTATAAAATAGCTTGGTAAATGTCAAAAGAGATGATGTTTCATTTGTGTTGAGCAAGGTACCAGCGTAAATAACGCTTTAGCTTAACCTTGACCTTTATTCCAACTCACAAATCAAATCGATAACAAATAAACGCCTGTAGGAAAAATTAAAATGTACTTTGGAGGAAAAAGTGAAATATTAAACGTCGCTTCATGTCTCGCTCTATGCCAACAGTTTTAATAGTTTGTTTGCTTTTCGTCTCCTGGGTCTCGAAACGGATTGGTCGCAAACTCGCACAGGATTATTGTCGGCGTCCGCGTGCATGTTTACAGGACTATGTAATAACAATCTTTATAACATAGCTAGGAAATTCACCCAATCTAATTCAATGGCGCGAGCGTGCATCTATAACTCAACATACGCACGCCCGTGCGTATAGACACTCCTTTTCAACGCATGCGATCAATATTTTTTCTTTTCCTTTCGCTGTGTTATAAAAGAATTATTCATGCTTTCAGCTGTGCGTCTATCGAGTTATGGATGCACTTGGGAAGTTTGGAGAGCATTCGAGAAGCTAGAGTTGCTCTTGGCTATCGCCTCGAGCAGTTCTTACGCTTCTCTCGTGCTCTCCAAACTTCCCGCGTGCATCCATTTAACTATTATAGCGCGAAAGCGCGCGTGATATCGCCTAATGCTTAGCCGACGAGGTCGTAGGCCTCGTCGGCTAAAATTAGGCGATATGACGCAAGCTTGAGCAAATATGGTCAAAAAGTTATCGATATACGCTCTGTCCACATGACGTATATCCAACGATGGATATAAATTTCGCATTTTGACAAGAGAATGCAAAAATGACGGACTGGCCTCGATATTTTTTCTTCAAACTGTGCTTTGTTATCAATGTGTTGAATTATAAAACTCGATAGACGCACGCTAAGCAGGAACCAATTCTTAAGTAAAGCGCCATTGGACAGTGATGGAAATGGCGCCATATAAATAAAGTATTATTATTATTAAATATTGTCATTGTATTACAAAATTCAAAATGAATTCGGCAGCTGTTTTTTGAACCTATAAACAGTTCTTTCAAAAAGCAGTTTTTGACAGACGATACAAAACACACTATAGGTTTGGGTTTTTAAAATAGTTAAATGTACTATGCAGATAATTAAGCAAACTCTGGGCGCGTTTTAAGAAATGCCGACCCCGACGTTTTGCGAAACCAAACTAACGAAAATGGCGCGGGCTACAACTTCATGTAAGAAAAAGAACTAAATGTAAAAATGTAAATGTTGTTTATACTGAGTGGACGAGCATTTAGCTATCCAGCTAATTCACAGGCACGCCACGCCATATGGAAACAAAAATTTCAAATTGAACATAACATGTGAAAAATCCCAACTGGCGAGAGACAGACCAGTTGGCTATTTTACAAGCGTGGCCGAGGAGTTGAACTTGGGTTTTTCGTGAAACATCTCCAGCTAGTGCTTTGATGCGAGACATCTAAGCCAACCGATTAGCGCGCATAGCCGGAAATAGCAATTTTTCAAATAAGAAAAAGTTAGCTTTAGTTGCTGTACATGGAGTTAATGCACCTTTTCATTGTTTTGAACAGGTTATTATTTGTAATAATCCGCATAAATGCTCACTGAAATGGAACAACAGGTTATTATTGTGGTCAGTGAGGTGGAACAGGAGGTTATTATTTTTATTCCAACATGGATAGTACCCACAACACCCCTGACAAACACTGTTTCATGTACGTGTCAACAAAATGAATAACCCATCCCTCTGGACCAACAACATACGCCCTGTATCTTCGAGGGACTTATTTGTTTAGGTTTTAAACTACCTTGGTTAATAGTTGCGTCGACGAAGGAGACGCTTCCTAATCTCGTCGGCTAGGCGGAACGAATCGAGAAAGGTGTCGGTATCAAATCTGCGCCATCTTGAAACGTCACAATAGTATCCAGCATGCTTAGCGCGTCGTCTAGGCGGAACGAATCGAGAAAAGTGTCGGTACCAAATCTGCGCCATCTTGAAACGTCACAATAGCATCCCGCATGCTTAGCGCGTGTTTTGACCTGCGCACTTTTTTTGCTGCCTCGTGCTCTGACAGCTCGTTCGACAACGTACAACGTTCCACAACTACAAGCCGGCCCTAAATTAAGAAAAAACCAGAAACATGCCTGAAACGCGAATGTGCATGTCACAACGAGGTACTTAAGGAGACGCACTTTAATCTGTGATTACTTCTAGTTTTAAATAAACTTTCACTATAGACACTACAAGGCAAATACTCAATATTTTTCCATTGCATTGAACGTGGAATGAAAAATTATCGACAGTCAATTTCCTACAATTTTATCCAAAGCCCATATCCCCAAACTCCTGATTATTGCTTCTGCTAACTGTCAAGGAACTATTTAAACTTGTCATGTAAGAATTGAAACGTTTCAAAAGTGTACTAAATTTCACTTCGCTTGCTCACATGTTCAAAGTTCCAAGATAAAGCATCCTCCTGATTCCTTTTTCCTATTTTGCGGTAGCTTGAGAACTTTAACTCCATCTTGTTGTAAAAAGTATCCTACTTGGCCAGTAAAGAATATCACAAACGGCGCCTCACAGCGCATCACAGCGTTTCATCGAGGACATAGTTGATGAGAATTCTAACAAACGCTAAACTGATTGTAACGGTAAGAAAAAATTCCCCAAGGGAGTCATAAAGCCGTCGTCAAAATTGAAATTTAGTTTGACTTTTCCATTACAATGATTAAAATGCTTGCACAATCCTTACGGTATTTAGACAATCACTACTGCCACTAATGAGCAAAATTTCACAGCAACTCGTTGGTTTGCTTGTTCTAAAACAATGAAAAGGTGCATTAAAACGGATAATACCCTCGCTCTTCGGCCTTCTTAAAAATAATGACCGAGCGCGTAGCTCGGGCATTATCCCTTACATAAACTTCAAGTTAAATTAAATGAACATTGTCACAAAATGAGTTTGCGCACTGGGTTCATGTACATAAAATACAGTATCACGATTCTCAGATACTTTTGCTTGCTTTTGAGACCTTTTGAGACCTTTTGAGACGTCAATATAAAGTCGTATTGACGTCTCAAAAATCTAGACAATGATTAATCGTGATACAAAACTAATTTCGATTTTGAGGCGTCAATACTGCATTATATTGACGGCTAGAAAATATATTCCGTATTGGGCGGAGTCGCGAAGCGACGGAGCCCAATACGGAATATATTTTCTGGATTATAATATTACATTGTTCTTTCTTAAATTCATGCAACATAAAGTGTGATAACACATACACGTACATACACCGGTCGATGTCGTATGAATAATACAACGGCAAATTTGCAAAACAGTCAGTGAGTATATTAGGCATATTGAATATTTGAACAAAAAAGTTCAAAAGCTGCGTGGCACTTGTGACACAATGAATAATGAAAAAGTTAATTTTAAAAATTGCATAAAATTTGAAAATATCTTAAAACCGACAAATTCCACTGAAGAAGGGCTAAGCCCGAAGATGAAACGTCTAGGATATTTTCAAATTGTTGGCACTTTTCAAAATTAACTGTTTCATTATTACTCGTAGCGGAGCACACGAGTTGTAAATCCGGCTTTGACTTTTCTTCTTTTTTTTTTCGTGTTACATTAGGGCATGCAAATTTATGCACGCATATTTAAGTTTATGTCGACGACTATATGGCTTTCAGCCATGAAATACATACCGCAAAATCTCTCCGTGTGTTGACTTGAGAAGCAAGATAGAGAACTACAGCGTACAACAGGCCATTTGCACGATGACGTCATATGACTACAACTACCAGAATCCTTCAGTTTTTTGTTTTGTAGTGCAAATTAGGGCTATTGTTATTTAAACCGCACTGGGATTACAAAATCTAAATAAGAAAGGAAAAACGAAATGAATTCTGGTAGTTATACTTAAATGACGCCATCGTGCAAATGGCCTATTGCACGCTTTCAAGACAATTCAAGGCGTTCATGAATGGATAGGATCGTTTGATATTGTGTTCGCCGCTTATTCCTGTGGGATTTTTGCTCCGGCAAGTTCAATGTTTGCTTTGTAGCGATCGAGCTTAAGTGTCAGCTACTGAATGTAGTGTAGTCTTACTTTTAAACCCGTGTATTCGTGAAAGCATAATGAACGGGTTATCGGTAACGGTGGCTAAATAAAATTCACTCTCTCAATCACTCACTCACTCGCTCCTTCCATCAGCTGTAAACTTAGTGAGTAAATGCTTTGTTACGAATACGTTTCGTTACAAGAATTCAACGTGAATCCAGCGCTATCAATAATTAATTTGATATAAACGAATATAGACAACAATAAGCTTACAGATATTTCGCATTTGGAGTTTTTAGTGCAACATTAAAATCGATGTAAAAGGATTTTGCAACCGAAACACACGTTTTGATGCGTATCTACCTTAAAATAACAAAATTTAGTTTCTAAATAGCATGTTTTCTTCGACAGTGCAGTTGATTGAATTTGTGGCTTGTCCCCGGACGGCCCGAGTTCGAGTCCCGGGGGGGGACTCCCATATAAAAATGACGGGGGTGCTCGTCGTACCTTTTAGGGGTCAAAATTTAGAGATTGGTACCGCTTAGGGTACTAAAATCTAAAATCACCACCGTTAGAATTATCGCGGTACCTTTTAGGGTATGAGCCGAAAAAATATGACAGAATATAACACGTGTTGTTTTAGAATTGGTACCTCTTAGGGGTAAAAATTATTTTGGGCCACGCCCATCAAACGAGATT
>JAJLRJ010000007.1:35095184-35190184 GCA_024195265.1 Dendrophyllia cribrosa | reverse complement strand
GTGAGTACTGATGGATTAGTTATTAAGTAATGCTCCACAAAAGAACTATAGTAAACTTCATTGTTCTGCGGCATTGGCTCTTTCCCACATAGAATATCTGTGATTTCAAGAATAGAGGAGGGGCTGATGGTTCATAATTATATTTCATTATAAAAATAAAGAAAATCCATTTGCGTCAAACAAATTTTAGGAAATGTTCGTGCTTAACCAATCAGAATAGCAGAAGACAATAGCTACTAATTTTGCTTCTTTGATGAAGTTCCCCAAATACAATATCTTTTAAAAATTGCATGTTGTGCGATTGGGTCTCAAAATACTTGAAACCTTAAAAAAATCAGACAAAATGTACCTTGAACCTTAATATTTTTAGCGGTTTTTGAGTCTAGGCCAATGAGATCACTAGTTGTAACAATGAAAAAGTTGACATTCCATCGTGCATTGCCGTTCAGCACTATCCTTTTTATGCGGATCAGTACTTAAACATTCAGTAAAAAAATTATGCGTACATGTATCTTGGTCGATGACTTGACGACGAAGGATCCGGATGCGCATCTCCGCTCGAGCAGGAATATTTTTATTCTCATTTTATCTTCGCGACTCATTTCTAAGAATACCAGACTACTAAATATAAATATTATTACTTAATCATAACGGCCTTTTGTACCTCTTGTACTTTTTACACCGGATTTCTTTGATACTGTTCAAGACAAGAGTTGGGATACAAAAAAAAACTATACATACTATAATAAAATAAAGAGAGTACACAAATATCGTCCTACGAATATGCCATGCAATATCACTTCTCACTCAGGTCAGTGCAATTCCGCGCTAAATACCCTCGTTTCGTTAGCCAATAAGAATACGAGTTTTATTTGCCTTCTGCGATTCTGCCCAATATTTCCGCCGGCGCTTTGCAAATTAAGCAAAGCTTATTCCAGGGCTAAAACTAAATGATTACATTGACTTTAAAGACGTTATAGCTTAAAACTAATCAAAATATCTATTCCAATCTGATCTCCGCTTGTAACACGTTCATCTGAATGTCATTTGGGTGCACCGAGTTTTCCCGCCTAGAATACAAGAAGTTTAATAAATTTTTCAATCCCTGGCGATATCTTTCATTCAAAATGATATAGACACACGGATTTAGCGAGGCGTTTGAATACAAAATGAATTTAGCGGCTAAAAATAATTTATCCATTCCGCATGGTAGACGCCAGTCCCACATAAAATAGAACAGAAATGCCGCAACAGTTATTGGAGTTATGCAGAAAATGAAAATAAAAACTAAGATAATAATTCTTTTCACTACAGCTGTGTCTTCTCTCTGTCTTTGGCGCCTCAGTTCTGATGCTCCGTTTTGAGTAAGCTTTGTTCTTTTCAGCTCTATAACGATGAGGGTGTATAAAGTAAGAATGACACACAGCGGTAAGAAACTCAAAAGTATCGAAATGAAGAGGAAGTATCTCTCTTGTGTCGGGCGTTCTTGAAACTTCGGTTCCCAGCTAAACTTTGAATACCACTTGTTGTCTTGCACCACCAGCCGCACGGTATAGAAATACGTGCCGTGTAAACCCATCGCCACGATCCAAATAATGGGAATTATTACCTTACAAACCTTGGATGTTATAATTGGAGGACGGAATGGAAAAACCACTCCTCGATACCTGTCGAAGGCTATCACCACTAGGCTTTGAATCGACACCGCAGTTGAAATATCTTGAAAGAAATAGACAAACTTACACAGAATCAATCCCACAGGTCCGCCTAGCAGCCATCTTTTATATCCGAAAACAATTTCCACGAGTTCTCGGGGTATAGCAAACACAGAAATCAATAAGTCCGAGGCGGCCATGTTAGCGATTAGATAATTCGTTGTTGTCCACATTTGTCTGCTTCTCGACACGATGGCGATTACAGCTAAGTTTCCAAACAGCGAAATAAGCATAAGCAGGGAGTAAGCCAATGCTCTGACACATTTGACAGGTGCAGAACTTTCCGCGAAGTATACGCAACTCAAGTTTGAAGCTGAGTCGAGGTCAGTTTGGTTTCCCGTGCTGTTTAAAAAATGCATGTCTCGAACACTTAGTTTCACCCACGCGCTGCAATTAAAACGAGAGAAATACTACAGTAAGTACGTATACGAACACTGTATAAACTAAAAGGTATTAAAACTTATTGCAGAACAGCACCCGACAGGAGGATGGTAGCACCTGTTCCCTCGGGGGGACTCCCATATAAAAATGGCCGGTTGCTGGTCGGAAATGTTAGGGTGTTTTTACCAGAATCTCGTTTGATAGGAGTGGCTCAAATATATTTTTACCCCTCGGTACCCTTACCAATCTGCAAATTTTGACCCCTAAAAGATACGACGAGCACCCCCGTCATTTTCATTTCGGAGTCTCCCCATCCGGGGCGCCTGCAGCAACGCTGTTGCTTTTGTCATTCCGCCCCCGAATTAATATCAAATGCGAGACGCCTGCAAATTGTCTGTTGTGTCACAGTAGCCGTGGTCACACTACAGACGTTTGCTTTGGGGAAACTGATTTTTTTAAGTGTGTCCGATTTTGCCCTAGGTAATTTACCTCGGGAAAATTTTATCGTCTGTAGGTTGGATATGTCACGAGAACAATAGAGTTTCCCTTGATATATATAGCTACCCCAAAGAAATACCTAGGGAGAATTCAAATCCGCAGGTACACTGTAGCTTAGCAATAGACGCTCGTCGGCGAAACAGCGTTGATGACAGAATCGGACATATATCACTTTGTGAGAGGAATCTCCTATTTTTAAAATGCGGCGCGCTTTGTTTGTTTGTAACTTTTGAATTTATTTTAAATTTTACTTTAGTTTTAGTCGCCGTTTAGAACTGATTTTTCTAATTGAGCAATTGATTTTGTTCTAGAAACAGCTTGTGTCCACAAGGTGAGCCGGACCCAGTGTATTACAACGCCGCGATATGGGCCAACCATTAGTGTTCATCCCTCTTTTTCTGAGCTTTGAATAACTGCACCATTCTCTGTTACTAAATTCCTCCACATAAGTTACCAGTTTCTTATCAAAGCTAATAATTCAATTGCGCAGATGAAATTTAACACTTTACTTTTGCGTGACAACCCCAGGTGTCGATTATAGTTGTGTAAACTTTCCAGATATTTCACCTGGGGAAAATAAAACCCTAGATGAATTTAATAAAGGGTCAAATCCGGATATACGGGCAAATACGATTCAAATACGCACGTGTGGACGCGAATATTTTCTATCGGCAACAAAAACGTTGCGGATTAAAAAAATATCCGGATACGTGTGGACGGGGCCTAAAACTATGATAAATACTCATGTGGATCAACCGAAAAAAAAACTGGTCGAGTTTTCTTAAAATAAGATTTTTCCATCGGTGCCCCATCCACTGATGACTTGCTTAGTGGCACCACAAACGAGCCATTGCATCTATTGTGCTTAGAAAAGACTGTTTCCGGAAAAGTAAAGTCAAGCTGAAATGAACTACGGCGTGCCACAAGGAATGTTATAATAGATTTTATTAAATACATACTGAGATATACGTTCTGAAAAGCCACGTCATTCATTTTCATACGTTTTGGCAAATCAGAGGAGTGAACGATGTTTTTCACGAGTGAGAAATATTGTTCATTCGTTCATTCATTCATTCATTCATTCACTCACTCACTCACTCACTCACTCATTCATTCATTCATTCATTCATTCATTCATTCATTCATTCATTCATTCATTCATTCATTCATTCATTCATTCATTCATTCATTCATTCATTCATTCATTCATTCATTCATTCATTCATTCAACGAGAAGTTTTGTTTCGACAAAAAGTGATCTAAAAATTGGAAAAATGGAAGAGAATCGATCGCCAGTTTCGATATGTCAGTGGAGGATAAAACGGAGAGTCTGGAAAACAAATCAGGATGTCAAATTGTTGAAAGAATGTTTGACAAACGAAAAACAGGCGAGCGAGATCTTTATCTTGTCTTCCTCTAAAAGATGAGTGAAAAGCAGTTTGTTACTCACGATTCTTCGGTACAAGACAACTTGGAAAACATGGAGAACAAGAACACAAAATAATTGAAGCAATTTTTGACAAATGAAAAACACGACGAGCGAAAGTTGTGCACCATCCTACCAGACGAGCTAGTCAAGTATCTCGCAGAATTCATTCCCTTCTTCGACGAAAAGATGGAGAAGAATATGAGCCGTCCAGAGATGTCTCATAGCGAACTTTGGGGCATGTAAATAATATTTTTGCTTGACATTGTTGATTAACTTAGACTTACTTATAAATATTGCAGCGAGCTTTTAGATTAAGGTTGTTAATTTTTGCTTGCGACTTGCATTTGCATTTTTCTGATTTAAAATTATCCTTAAAAGGCGTTAAATTTCAGTTTGTATCAAGTAACAAGCATAATACTATATTGAAAGTGCTTTGTACAGTGTTTACGCACTTGTCAGTTTGTATCAGAAATCTCACTTTCGCTTTCCCTGGCATGGGTGCCAGAGGTTTTTATTTTTTAGTGGAAACGGCGAGTTTGAGCGGCGAAGCCGCGACAACGACAACGTCTCGCGAGCTTCTTCTAACCGTTTGTACGGTTAGTTTCACTCATGATATTCAGAGAACGGACCTCTGGATCCAGGGTGACTTTCGCTGCGATCACTCTTTCGATTTTAGTGAACTTTTTATTTTCACAGCGTTGTTTTTAGAAGCCAAAAATGCTCATAAAAAACATTAGTTGCCTTCGAGAAGTGGAAGTGTTGTTTCCCCGTCAATAGCACACTAAAAAAAATAAGAATTGAATTAAATGATAATAACTTGCATTAGCTTTACGTAACTTCCATTAAAAACGGAAACATAAGAGACAATAAAATGTCAAACACATGGAAAATTTTGAAAATAAAAAACAGAGAGAAAACATGCATCCGCGATAAGAAATCAATAAAGAAAAACGTTCTTGAACGTATCAAAGCTGTTGTGGCTGTAAGCGGTGCACTTGCAGAAACTAGAGTTTACTTAATTAAATTAAAAAATACTGTAAAAGGATCGAAACGGCTTTTTTACGACACGGAAAACATGAACTCTTTGAAAAAAGAATCGAGAGATTAAGAAAAGCAACAACAAAGCTCATTTTGGGTACGAAATTACTGAAACGACTAGACAAAGACCCTCGTGCCAGCGCCGAATTTTTCACTTGCCCACAACAACAACTTCACAGAATGAATGTAAATGTAGAAATCAGTTTAGGGATTACCATTGCCAGCTCTATCAAGTTATAGAGCCGAAGAACGATTTTCGTTGCAGGTTTCAAACAAATTCTGCAGCGAAGCAAGCTCAAGCGCATTGTAGATATTCGCTGCCATATGGCGAATTTTAGGCGCGAAAACCGATGCGGTCACACGCGATTTTCCGCCCCTTTCTGGTCTTAACGTCAACTATCATGTATTTTAAGAATTGTCCATGTGTGAAATTTTCTTTTCTCTTATGTTGCCGTTTTTAATTGAATTTAGGTAATGCGTTTAATAGTTATTATCATTTAACCCAATCCTCTATTTTTTTGTTCAGTTCACTATTTTTAACTTTCGTTTACTTTTTAGTTATAAATGTTACTTCACTCAAAGACATATTCGGTAAGTTTTCCAAGTTATAAGACTTACACTTACCTTTTAATCTCTTTAGATATAGATCCCCTTTCCTTCAACAACATACAGTAAAAGACAAACCGCCTGCGACTGTCTGACACTTCAGTTGCTGATCAACATTATGGGGAAGTACATTACTAATGCGTGTGTAATGTATATTTCTGAGCGGTCTGAATGACACTGTTGTCAATCATGATTTACACTGAGATCATTTTTAGAGGGTGACTTCAATTTGCTGCTAATAATGCAATATTTTAACGTAGCCTCTTTCAAGACAGATACACTTAGATCATTTTTAGAGAGCAACTTCAATTTGTGGCTAATTAATAATGCGGATAATGCAATGTTTAAATGTGGCATCTTTCAAGACAGATATAAGCGAAATGTGAATTTTTTAAGAAGGTTGTTTGAGTTGCTAGGATGTTATTCATTTTTGTAGCAGTTTTTTTCGCAAAAACATATATTTTGCTGCTAGATTTCAGTAGTGAACGAGAATGACGATAAATCAAAGATGAACTTCTTTCTTTGTGATCTTTCTTTTAAGACGGCAGACCGGTTATTCATTCTGTTATAATGGGTTTACTGTTCTTTATTCCTAATGTTTAAAGTGCCTATGAAATGAATTTTTTTTCTTCGTTTTTCATTAGTTTATTATGTCCAAAGAACGAAAACAATAATCATTTCCCGAGGAAAAGAAAGAAAATCGGTTTTTTAGCCCCTCCAAGATGCGTCACTTCGGTTGAAAAGTGGCTCCAATTTTTGGAGAGCCTGGGGGCGAGTGGGCGTGCGTGATGACGTAAATTACGTAAATAGTATGACACATTGGTTTGTTTACGCTATAATTCCCTTGGAATCCTTTAGCGTGATGGTCATTTTGCCAACGTTTTTGGCTGTACAAATGTCAGACAGCGCCTAATTTGTTTCTTTAACGTCCTCTGAAGGTGAAGAGCATCAGTTTCGGATCACTCTTGATCAACTGAAATGATCGTGTCCACTGTAGTTTTGCCGTAGCGAGACGAACCGACTGTGCCGCTTGAGCGAAGGAAGTGAACATTAAGAAGACGGACTTTGATCATTTAGATTATTGAACGTGAAAGGTATACATTTCAGTAGCACAGCGTCTCAGTGGTTCGCCAGTTGAGTTGTAAGCTTACTGAACGCAGAGGCGTTTTTGTTATTTCTTTTTAGTGGCTCGTTGACTAGCGTTTATCGAACGCGAACGATATATTTGTAGTACAAACAATCATGATATTAGCGCATTAGCGACTCGGCCGGTCTTCTCTGAAGTTCATTGATCGCGCGTGGAGGTTATGAACTTATTTTATCGGCTTGGCAATTCGCTCGTCTACTTAAAGTTTTTTTTTCAATGCGAAGGATATGTCTTGGCGGCTTGCTAGTTGAAAGTTTCTAAATTATACTGATATGTTATGCATATCCGAGGTGGTGTTTTTCAGGCGGCTTGCTGAATTGAATGTGAATGGTGTATTTTTAGCGGCAAGGTGCCTTGATAGCGTATTTTTTTATTTATTTATTCAAAATGTTTGAATTATGCTTCTTAGTTCAGTGTCTTGCCAGCGATTGATCGTTTCTGGAAATTTTAACCACTTGGCGGCTTGTAAGTGAGTTCAAAGTATCGTGTTTACATTTATGTCTGATTTATATTTCATTGTATAAAAATTGATCTGATCGAACACGCAATGATTCAGCGATGTGTTTTGTTTCGAATAGCATTTGTACGTGTAGATTTTTGATAGATGTTCCGTAGAATAGACGCCTTCCAGTGAACACTTGCGCTGCACTTTGAATTTTATAATTCGGAATACCGTATAAACATTTATATTACTCGCCAGTCAGTGCCGATCGAGTCAGTATATTTTTGTAGGCCTCACTGACTTCGACGGCTCTCCAGTCGAGCAGAGGCTTGAAGGAACTTCCAAACAGGATATGGATTGGAAAAATTATGCTTGATTAAACGGCCTCACCGGCCGGAATGTTATTTTCTTTTGCAAAATAATATTAATCTTAACAATAAGCGCTTTCATTAAAACCACATCGCTTGACGTACCCTTTCCGATGTCGACGAACAAATTTCGTGTATTTCGCCGGCCTATTTTCCTCTGGAGCAAAATAAAGCTTTGTTACACTCTCTGTTATCGAAGAATTCTAACATCTCGTATGTTTGCGGCCGCTCGCCACATAATATTGGTCCACCTCTAGCGACGTCTCTTGTCAGCTCTCTTGTTCTCTATATTCCCGCAGCAGTTTGTACAACTATTTACGTCACAGTGTAATATGACACTGGTTTTGGCCGCGCACAAATTGAAGCCACTTTTTAGCGCCAACAACCTAACTTTGAGACCATAAAAAAAGCATTTCGCATCGTCCCTAACACTTTAAACCTTTTATTCCAAGGTCTAAAAAGGTGAAACTTTCGATACATCAAAAAATAAATTTCATTTCATAGGCACTTTAAAGCTTTGACATTTCCTTATTATCCATTTTTGTACTGGGACCCGTTGTTCATAGTTCCGCTTCCGGCTTCAATACAAGATTATTCAATGACAGAATGCTTCAATGTTTACCGAATACTAAAAGCCTTTCTGTTTGTTCCAAGTTGAACATAAAATGTTACATATAAAAAAAAAATCGTCTCGCGATAAAGTTGCGTAGGTTGAAAAATGTAGTGATCCTTGTGATATTTCTTTTAAGACGGCAGACGAGTTATTCATTATTCTGTTATAATGGCCTCTTTTATGCGGGATGTTAAAATCATCTTGACGCATTTAAACGTTTCTGATATGTGCTGTTATACGTGACAATTTTTCCTGCAACTTTTCTTACAAGTTGCACGCACGATGTTACAAGTTACAATTGTCATGCAAATTGTCTCGCGAGAAAAAATTAAATTATTTCGCAAGTTAAAAAAAAAGACAATTGCTTGACTTAAAGAGTGTGGAGAAAAAAGTTGCAAGAGCCATTTTACACATATTTTTGTTGTGCAACTTAAATAAATTTGTTGCAAAAAGGAGCAAAATATTCAATTCAGCTGCACGAGGCCGGATGTAATAATCGTGCGTGCAATTTGCGACAATTTTTTTTGACGAGACAAGTTGCACAAACAAAAAACCTTATGTTTAACAGCACCATTAAGTGCGTCTAAACTACGCTCTTAAAATAAGTTGTTAAAGTCGTTAGATGGCTTGATTTTCCGTTTTCATATTAGACGTTAAAGTCTTCAAGAGACAACTTTAATTTCTAATCTCAGACGACTTTAAAGTATCTAGCATAAAGACCTGTCATCATTCCGCTTTTGGCCCCGATACAAGATTATTTAATGACAGGCTTCCTGACATAACCCGGTCCAGAAATCAATATTACCTAGTCTGCTGATAGCCATTAACAAGGAATACTAAAAGCCTTTCAGTTCGACCAGATATCAGTTTTCTTTAAGGTGCTGTTACACACAAAAATTGTTCGTAAAACTTGTCTCGGAAAAAGAAACGGTTCCAAGTCACACATATGATGTAACCCTTTACAATTGCGCGCCATGCAACTTTTCTTACGAAAATATTGCTTAAAAAATGACGCATCTGTCCTCCAAACCAACGGGGACGTTTTCACCAATATCACAACAAATGAACGAGTGCGTGATACAACGGCAAACGTGCTTAGTCAGATCGTCATAAACGGAAAGCTATCACTTTTTGTTTGTTGTAATTTGTATTTGAGGAGTCTGCCCGGAGAAAACGTAGAAAGAAGACCTTTGAAAAGCAGGCTGAACAACAGGAGTGTGTCAAACATCACATCCGTACTGGGCTGTTATTGGTTGACTTTAAGAGTGTGGCGAAACAAGTTGAAAGAGCCATTTTACACGTATTATTGTGGTGCAACTTGAAGAAAATTGTTGTTGAAAATCGTTGGGGTATTACACGTAAAAATCGTGCGTGCAACTTGCAGCAATTCTTTTTGCGAGGCAAGTTGCACGAAAAATTGTTACAATTTTATAACAGCACCTTTAATGGTTCCATTTTCCCACAAAAGCCTGGTTTTCGCTACCGACATAAGCATAGGCAGAAGCGGAGGCATGTATTACAGCGATTAGGGAAATAGTCAAAACTACAATGCTCGGACAGGACCCACCATTTTACAAGACGAATGGTAGTCGTTTTATGTACCCCCCATTCCCCCACCTAAAAAGATGGTGTCTTGTTGGTATATCACCCACTCTATCAGGAGTAGAAACTGAGAAAAAGAGTCCGAACCTTCCTGTGTCGTTTTTCTAGCAAGGTAAGCTTCATGCACACAGAACACATGATGAACACAGGAACACATGTTCTAAGTAGTATCAGCCTTGCTTTATACTTTGATTTTATCCCTATTTTTGGCTGACTAGATCTTCTCCAGATCCTACGTACACCAGCAACATTTTCGTTCGCGGTCCTTTGCTTCTTATTTACTTGTTACGTTTTATTTTGGGACCGTAGATGTTTTCCAATATGCAGCTTATATTTTTTATATTGTATTGGTCAGGTATTCGCTGAGGGATGGTTCTGTCTATCCTCACTTTTTCTTTGTCGCGACAACGATAAATACCAAATTCTTTGCCCGTATTACTCATGGTCACGCGTCGCTGTGACGTGGGTCAATTGGCAAATTTTTGAATTTGAGCTCATCTGTGGTCATCACCACGTCCGATTTGGAAGAGAATTGGCGTTCGCGCTAGTTTTTCTATCTTTTTGCTGTTACGCCGTTCTGACGAGACCCAACCAGGTAGAAACAGCTGTCCACTGTTGCATTTTGGCTTTCAGTTTGGGCTCTATCATGTCGTTGTCGCGTTAAATGTTCTACGTAGTATCAGCCTTGCTTTATTATAGTCTCATCTGAAATTGTTACGCCAATAAATTTTGTCCATTAGGCACATCAGATGGGTGGTATCTTGCGTAACCCTCCCTACCCCTACGCAAGGTGGGTTCTCTTCGAGTATATTTGTTATGACAACTTCCCAATATGTCCAGTTAAAACAGGCCCGACATGTACATAATATAAGCACAAGCATAAGGATCAATGTTATAATTTTGTCAATGCTCGTTTTCACTTGATGCAAACTCTTATGCTTCCGCTTATGCTTATGTCGCTGGTGAAAACCAGGCGAAACAGACACAGCAAAAACGGACGTTACTCTGAGAACTAGGAAAAGTTGCAAAATGATGGACCTTTGTAAATAATAAAATCTTCAAACATTAGACTTCAGTTTTGATAAATTCCAGTCTTTTCAAAACCGAGTGTGCTTGAAGATATAATTACACCTTAACCCTTTCACTCCCAGAGTTAATTATGGAGACATGTTGTGTAGTTCTAACTTTTGAGTCTGGACGAAATCCTATAGTGTGACCATTCAAATGAAACCTGTTCAGCAGTACTTTTGCATGGTACCATTTGTTCTAACTTTTGAGTCTGTGGACGAAATACTATGGTGTGACCATTCAAATGAAACCTCTTCAGCAGTACTTTTGCATGGCACCATTTGTTCTAACTTTTGAGTCTGTTGATGAAATCCTATGGTGTGACCATTCAAATGAAACCTCTTCGGCAGTACTTTTGCATGCTACCATTTGTTCTAACTTTTGAGTCTGTGGACGAAATCCTGTGGTGTGACCATTCAAATGAAACCTCTTCAGCAGTACTTTTGCATGGTACCATTTGTTCTAACTTTTGAGTCTGTGGACGAAATCCTATGGTGTGACCATTCAAATGAAACCTCTTCGGCAGTACTTTTGCATGACACCATTTGTTCTTCAGTATTTTGCAACAAGAATATTCGGGATTTTTCTTGAATTTTGATTTTTGGCACTCTTGGAATAAAAGGGTTGAAAAGGGGGTGCTTATCCACGGCTTAAAGCTGTGACCGCGAGGACGAATGCGAACGCCTTAGAATCTCCTATACGAAACCGTGCTAACTTTAAGGCCGAACGAAAAAAAAAATTTTGTTTCAAAATTTTCGGTAGCATTTTAACATTTCTATAACATAGGCACGCATTGCGTGCATGAGCTATTTTGAAAATCCCCTAAATGATATGAAATGGTGAAAGGAACAAAACAGCGGAAGAAAACTAGCACAAATAACCGCTTGCAGATGTACGTTTTTTAAATCCTCCGGCCCGCCCTCTACACACACAAAAAAATACCGAGATCACGAACTGTGTCCCGTTTCTCGAAAGTCCCGATAACTTTTCGGGCCCGGAAAGCTATCTTATGTGCGCAATGTATTCATTAAAGATTAAAATTTTGTTGATTTTGAAAGCTAAGCAATGAAATTCTAAATTGACGAAACAAGTCGAACTGGTTTGAGGACTAAAAAATGCATCACCATTTTATACATTCTGATTTTAATATGAGTTGCGGGCCCGAAAAGTTGTCAGGACATTCGAGAAACGGGCCCTCTGGGTCCAAAACTCTATTTAGATGGAAAAATGCAAAGTTTGCTTTTGTATTCTAGACTAAAGGGTTAGGTATGAAAACAGGTGGGAACAAAATCACAAGTTTTGGCTAGCTTTTTCACGGGATTTTCGGAGTTATTTTATGACGAAACTATGGCCCCACTGAAATGAGCAACTTGTTTCAGTAATCATTGTATTAAATGTCAACCAGAAAAGTCCTGCACAGAAAATTGAAGGATTATTATTTCCTGGAAATTTGTATCTAGTCTTTTTTTAAAAAGTTGCTTTTATTATTCACAAAAGAAACGTGGAAATGGTTCCCTTTGGCCTGGAAGACGCAAACTAATTAAATTAAATTGTTTTCAACTCCAAACCACAAGCTAATTAAATTAGTGACACGAAAATTCTTTGAACCACCTGTTTCTGTAATGTCAACCAGAAAAGTCTTCAACAGAAACTAAACGCATGCAAAATGAATATTGGTAGTCTCCTTGTAAATTGCAACTTATAGTATTTAAGGTGGCTCGACTGGATTTTTTGAGGGCGATACCCTCCAAGTTTGAGCATTAACTACGACTTCATTAACAATGTTATGGAAAAACGGTCACCACAGCTATAATAGATAAAGATGAAAATTTGTTAAGACCAGTGTGAAATTAACATCGGAGTTGCCATAGCAACGTAATGACGCAATGACGTTTTTTACTTGCCGTCGTATTTCTCGGCACCAGGAGGTTTTTTCGGCAATCGCTTAAGGGAGCTTGTACTTCCCATAGCCGCCTCGAATATGGCAAAGATTGAACAAATTCTATGAGAGCGTTTTTGAAATTTTTGGGGATGAAGTCTTGGGGATTATAAATACAGTGAAAAACATACTATCGACTTAATTGGCTAATATCTAAAGAAAACGATGCGCTTTGGGAATGCAGTTTCATCTCATAGCATTTTGATTCCATCTGAGATGTGAAAAAGTGAGGGGGACTGCTTTGGCCGATTGCGAGAAAGAAATATTTGATCGGTGTGCGTTCAGATGATCTTGTTGCCATTTTTGTATGTAATTTGGGCTACGCCTACAAATGTGATGATATTTTGGAAACCGCCTGATAATTTTTTTTAAAACTTTGACAATCTCGAGATTAATCATCAATTTATATGGCCTGCAAGTTTCAAGGACATTGAAAACAGGTAAGGCAATAAAATAGGACCTCCAATGTACAGTTTTTCCCGCGGATTTCGTGTTTACAAGTGAGCGTCCTCATTATTCACGGGTATTGTTTTCTAGTTCCATATGCACGTGCACAACTTTAGCAAAAACTTCATTTGCATCGAACAGAACGCTCGATTGCTTTCCGAAGAATTTTCGGAAATATGCTAATAACTGGCTTGAGAATTGTTACAACATTACGCACTCGACGTCATGCTATTACGCTGTAATGCAACCATGCCGAGGGTCTCTATGTCCAGAAAACAAAAAAGGTATTATTCCACAGAACAACAGAGCAGGATAAAAGTCTAGACCCACGTAATAGCGTGACATCGAGAGCGTAATGTTTTTCTAATTTCTCAAGCCAGTTATTAGCATGTTTCGGAAAATTCTTCGCAAAGCAATCGAGCGTTCTGTTCGATGCAAATGAGTTTTTTGCTAAAGTTGTGCACGTGCATATGAAACTTGAATAAATGAATGAGGACGCTCACTTGTAAACACAAAATCTGAGGGAAAAAATTGGTACATTCGAGGCCTTATTTAATTACCTTGCACGTTTTCAATATCCTTGAAACTTGCAGGCCATATAAATTGACGATTAATCTCGAGATTGTCAAATTTTAAAAAACATTTATTAAGCAGTTTCCAAATTATCATCACATTTGTAGGCGTAGACCAAATAACTTACAAAAATGGCAAAAAGAGCGGCTGAACGCATGTTAATCAAATCCTTCTTTCTCGCAATCGGCCAAAGCAATCCCCCTCACTTTTTCAAACAATTTAAATGGAATCAAACTACTATGAGATGAAACTACATTCCCAAAGCGCATTGTTTTCTTTAGATATTAGCCAATTATGTCGATAGTATGTTTTTCACTGTATTTGTAATCGCCAAAACTTCATCCCCATAAATTTCAAAAACGCTCCCATAGAATTTGTACAAGCTCCCTTAAGCGATTGCCGGAAAAACCTCCTGGTGCCGAGAAATACGATGGAAAGAAAAAACGTACGCGTCATGATGTCATTAATTTCACACTGGTCTTAACAAACTTTCATCTTTTTCTATTACAGTTGTGGCCGGGCCATTTGTCCATAGCATTGTTAATGGCGTCGTAGTTAATGCTCAAACTTGGAAGGTGTCGCCCCCAAAAAATCCAGTCGAGCCATCTTAAACAACTGTTTTTATTCTCCACAAAAATGTCGTGCAAATAGAAACAGAAACTAATTAGATTAAATTGTTTTCAACTCAAAACCACAAGCTTTAATATTGAATTAGTTACACGAACATTGTTGAGGTTAACACTTGGAACCAAACACCTTTCCTGTAATGTCGACCAGAAATGTCTTAAATCAGAAAGTTAGCGCATCCAAAATGAATTTTGCAACTTATAGGGATGATATCTGTTTACAAACATTCTTTTTGTTATTCAAATGTGCCAGCCACTGGAACAAAAGAACCCTTTGTTTCGGCAGCCAATAAGGCTCTGGTTGGCACATTAATAACAATTGGTGACGTCATTGATATCTTCCCTATAGTTTTTTACTGCGCCTTTCAATCATAGGGAGCCCAGACAATCTATTTGATTAATTATCACGAAAAGCCTTTTGAAAAGATAGATCTTTAAATCTAATCTATCTTTGTTTAAAAACAATTCTTTGTACAAACTGAAATGTAGTTCCAAAAGATTACTACCATAAACAGACCAAAAAAAAAAAGAAATCATAAAGAAAAACGTTCTTGAACGTATGAAACTAAGCTGTTGTAGCGGTAAGCGGTACACTTGCAGAAAATGGAGTTTACTTCATTAAATTAAAAAAAATGTAAAAGGATCGAAACGGCTTTCCTATTTTACAACGCGGAATACATGAACTCTTTGAAAAAAGTATCGAGAGATGAAGAAAAGCACAACAAAGCTCATTTCGGGCGCGAAATAATTACTGAAACGACTAGACAAAGACTCTCGTGACAGCGCCGAATTTTTCGCTTGCCGACACTATCACAGAATGAATGTAAATGTGGAAATCAGTTCAAGGATTACCATTGCCAGCTCTATCAAGTTGGAGAGCCGAAGAACTATTTTCGTTGCAGGTTTCAAACAAATTCTGCAGCGAAGCAAGCTCAAGCGCATTGTAGCGGAGCACTCGCCGGGCCGAAGGCCTGGCTGCGCAGCCCCATACTCATAGAACCTTTGCTCGTCATTTTTCATGGTCATGGCTAGCGGAATGTTTCGCGGGCGCGTTGTGTGCCCGCCGTGTGCCGTACGCTAGCCAGCCGTCAGCTCGGTCAACACTTTAGTTGCATGATCGTTTGCTGTTTTTAGCGGAGAATAAAAGTCGTTATTTCCCAACATTTTTTTTTTTGCGGTTTGCTTTTCAAGACAGGATACTAATTAAGGGATACTCAGAAGCCGCTTTAGTGGAAAAAGAAGAGCTTTCGGGGATAAAATCTTGCTTCGAGGAACCCTCATACGTTTTTATCAATGCAGGAGCAATGCGGGGAGATGCTTTGTTTTTATTACGGATTTTAGAACCGAAGAAGCGGAGTTTTAATGAATTTCCAAGCAGTCCAGTGACTTACTGTGCGAATCCAAAAACCGTGAACACTTTGATTTGATCATTTTTTGACTTTTTTGACATTTCCCATTGTGCAGCAACCAATCAGAAGCGACTCGAAATCGCAAGAAACCCAAACAATCGGTTAGTCACGAAACCACGTTTCTCTGTTTTCTTGCAAAAGAATCGTCGCCGCCTCGCTGTAGTTTTTTTTATTGCTAGATAACCTTTCGTCTTTCTTTGTAAATGAAGTAGAAATCTGAGGGATTTTACTGTAACGGCTAAAAACCAGACAGACGTTTACCTATACGTTTGCCTCATGCTCAGTTGTCGAGTTCACCGGTTTGTTAATGTTGTACAAAACACTTGTCCATCGTTAGCGAAAAAGCCGGACAATAACACATGACAGTTCCTGAGTTCCTGAGGATGTGAATTTTCGATAAAGTTACTGAACGAGGACAAAATCGGCTGCTCCGGCGAAAGAAAGTGTTAACTTAATACGGCATGCAAATATGTAACTACAGTACCGCTAATTTGCCGCAAACTTGTCAACTTTTATTCCCAGTACAGTAAGTTTTACAGCTACTACACAACGTTTCTTTTGCTTTGATCTCTCGCTGATCAGCCGCTAGCTACTTTGCCGCCGTGTGTGGCTAATTGCAATACGGCCTTCCAAAATTTGAAGGCTTGAATATATTCGATGATATCTGATATCATAAACAGAAATTTTAAATTTTACAACGGCAAAACTGCAAAAGAGAACAGGAGTTTGCTGCTTCAAATATTGAAACGATCTATCAGCTACTATGCTCAAAAGTGAGTGCTGATTACAGTTTGTTTAGTTCAGTACAAAACATAAATGAGTATTACTCCGGGGGGGTACTGAACAAAGTTTTGTACGGGGATGCTCCGCCCCGAGGTCCAAACCCTTACCCATTCATATACCGTTTTTGACAGAAAAGGTACCCCTTTCATATACCTTTCATTGAAAATGGTACCCCTTTCATATACCTTTCATTGAAAATGGTACCCCTTTCATATAGCCTTTACGCGCGTCTGTTCGATATATTTTGAAAGGCGCTCTTTATAATACTTAGATGGCGGTTTTCCCTACCTTTTTTATACTTCAACTCGTGTTTTCGCTGCCCTTTCCTATTCTTCCCCCCCCCCCCCCCCCCCCGAGGTATTACTTTTACTCTGAGCTTTGTGGTTTCGTGACTAACCGTTTGTTTGGGTTTCTTGCGGTTTCGAGTCGCTTCTGATTGGTTGCTGCACAATGGGAAATGTCAAAATCAAATCAAAGTGTTCACGGTTTTTGGATTCGCACAGTAAAGGTAAAATAAATCACATTTTTCGATGGGAATTTATGTTGATATCAATTTTTGATTGACTTTTTCTTTGTGTTCTCTTATGTTTTGGAGACCTGTTTATGAAACGTGCTCAAATTAAATTAAGCCGTGTTGTTATTTCATCGAGGACAGCTCTGCCTTGATGCGCTATAAATGGAACGTGTTTTACTTTTAAACATAAACTAATGAAGATTTGAATAGAATTTTTCGAAAGAAGATTGTGTTGTCCATTTTTATGTGCTTGTTCATTCATTACATAGATTGAAAAGCGATTTTATGTAAACAAAACATTACTTAGATTTTCTGTCTTCACTCGCGTCGCCTTATGCAAATATGTTTGTGTATTTTTGCAATTTTGATTTCCAAATCAGTTTCTCGGGCAATTTTTGACAAACAAAAACTGTATTTTATTCGGAAAGTAGTCGTACCTGTTATTCTAGACAGAGAAAAGTTGTTTTTGTGAACTTTTCTACGGTATAAATGTACTGTGCAGACGGTCGGGTTAAATAAGCTTACTGTTTTTTGAGAATTGCTAAAATGAAAAATAGCCCGGTCGTCAATCTTAATTCTTGTGCTTCCGACCATTCACCTTAGTTGAGCTCGTCATAGTGCTACGCTGTTCGGCTCAGCCTATCTATATATATTAGATATTCACTACCATATAGCGAAA
The DNA here is from genome assembly GCA_024195265.1 of Dendrophyllia cribrosa. NCBI lineage: Eukaryota > Metazoa > Cnidaria > Anthozoa > Scleractinia > Dendrophylliidae > Dendrophyllia > Dendrophyllia cribrosa. Next base: position 35,172,307 of record JAJLRJ010000007.1, on the reverse strand, counting down.
CCGATGGTCGTACGCGTTTTCCCGCCCTTTTCTCCCCAACGATCATGTATTTTAAGAATTGCCCATGCGTGAAATTTTCTTGTCTCTTAAGTAAAGCGTTTAATATAGTTCTTGGCTGCGGCCGATTAGAGTAGTTAACCCGGTTATTTGCAATTAATTAATTAAAATTAACTGGTTTAACAAAATTCCTGATGCGGCCGCGTATTTTTGGCGTTCATCGAATTTTAACTGTGTTAGCGGTTCCCATGGAAATTAATCAAAGAACAGTAGATTTTTTTAACCGGGTAAGGTTTATTTAAACCACCTCGCTAGGTAGTTTAGTGCAGGTTAACTTTCCCGATCTGTCAATCATCTTCGCTTATGCGGTAATTTTTGGCTTCCTGTTTGAATTCGTAGACCTTCGTAGGGACGATTTTCAATTTCAAATAGAGAAAGGAAAACCGTCGTGTGTTTATGTTCTCCACAAAACCTATAATTTGATCATTTGACGATGTCACAGGACGAAATAACGACTTTAAGTGCAAGTAAAGGTTCATTAAAGAAAACTTAAAGAACAATTTCGACTATCTTTAAGTGCACCGTAAATTACTTAAATAAGCCTTTACTTGACAACACTTAAAGCTAGTAATGAACAATTTAAGTTGCCTTTAAGGGTCTTTAAGTTGTTGAAAAGTTGAATTAAAGATAACGTAAAGGTTCTTAAACACATATTAAAGATACTTACTTACTTTAATACATTTAAGAGTATTTACGTCTCAACTTAAAGATTTTCGATACCTTTAAGTAAAATTTAATTTTCTCTTAAAGATTAGTAAATTCATTATTTCGTCCTGTGTGTCTTGTTTTGCAGGGAATAACAATATGTAAAATGACGTGCAGAGGCATTGTTTTCGCTCATTAATCGTATTGTTTTGAGTAACGCTCTCGATAGCAAATGATAACATGATTTCTCGCGTTCAAAGTTCAACCTTGTGAAATGCGGCCGCTCAGAAAAATAAACTCGGTTATTTCATTACAAACACCTTTTCACCGAGTTATTTTAACCGGGTTATTTTAACCGGGCTACTAAAAAAATAAAACCCAGTTAACTCACCAAGTATCATTTAATCCAATCCTCTATTGTTTTGTATAGTGTAATATTAACATAACTTTCGTTCGATTTTTAGTTAGAATGTTACTTCTCTCAAAGACATATTCGGTAGGTTTTCCAAGATATAAGACTTAACTTACCTTTTAATCTCTTTAGATATAGATTTCCTTTCCTTCAACAACATACAGTAAAACACAAACCGCCTGCGACTGTCTGACACTTTGGTTGCTGATCAACATTGTAGGGAAGTACATTACTAATGCGAAATAAGTGTGTAATGTATATTTCTGAGCGGTCTGAGTGACACTGTTGTCAATCATGATTTATACTGAGATGGTAATTTCAATTTGCTGCTAATAATGCAATATTTTAACGTAGCCTCCTTCAAGACAAATAAACTTAGATCATTTTTAGATGGTAACTTCAATTTGCTGCTAATAATGCAATATTTTAACGTAGCCTCTTTCAAGACAAATACACTTAGATCATTTTTAGAGAGCAACTTCAATTTGTGGCTAATTAATAATGCGGATAATGCAATGTTTAAACGTGGCATCTTTCAAGACAGTGAATTTTAATAAAGGTTGTTTGAGTTTAATTAATTAATTGTATCAGGTTTTTTCGCAAAGACCGACATATTTATTTTCTGCTAGATTTCAGTCAGTGAACGAGAATGACGATAAATCAAATGATGAACTTCGTTCCTTGAGATCTTTCTTTTAAAACGGCAGACCGGTTATTCATTCTGTTATAATGAATTCACTGTTTTTTATTCCTAACGTTTAAAGCTTTAACATTTCCTTATTATCCATTTTTGTTTTGGGGCCCGTTGTTCTTTATTCACTTATATCCGCTTCCGGATCCAATACAAGATTATTTGATGACAGAAGGCTTCAATGTTTACCGAATACTTAAAGCCTTTCTGTTTTTTCCAAGTTGAACAAACAATGTTACACATAAAAAAATGGCATGTAATTTATCTCGCGATTAATTTGCGTAAGTTGAAAAATGTAGTGATCATTGTGATATTTCTTTTAAGACGGCTCACGAGTTATTTATTATTCTGTTATAATGACCGTTCTTATGCTGGGGATTTTAAAATCATCTTGATACATTTAAAGTCGGAGAGGCGTCTGTTAAGGTGCTGTTATACGTTTCGCGCGTGCAACTTGTCTCGAAAAAAAATTGTTGCAAGTTGACGTACAATGTGACACCTTACAATTGTCAAGCAACTTGTCCCGCGAGAAAAAATTTAGACTTTCTCAAAGTCCGTTTTTGATGCGTGCAAATTGCGACAATGTTGTTGCACAAAAAAAAACCCCTTTAAGTGCGTCTAAATGACGCTCTTAAAATAAGACGTTAAAGTCGGTCTCGAGACAACTTTAATTTCTCAGACGACTTTAGGACCCGTTATTCAATATTCATTATTCCGCTTATGGCCCCGATACAAGATGACCGATAATAAATGACTGAAGGCTTTCTGACATTACCCGGTCCAGAAATCAATATTTACCTAGTCTGCTGATAGCTAATAACCAGGAATACTAAAAGCCTTTCTATTTGGCTTAGCCTAACAGCGAACCCCTTTGAACAGAAAGCAGAAAAATTAAGATTGACGACCGGGCTACTTTTCAATTTTAGCAATTCTCAAAAACAGTATAACGCGACCATCTGCACAGTACATTTAGACTGTACAAAAGCTTACAAAAACAACTTTTTGCCAGAGAAACGGATTTGGAAATCAAAATTGCAAAAAAAGCGACGCGAGTGAAGTTAGAACTATAAAATCCAAGTCTTGTTTTGTATACATAAAATCGCTTTTCAACCTATGCAATGAATGAACAAACACATAAAAATGGACAACAGAATCTTCTTTTGAAAAATTTGATTCAAATATCCATTAGTTTATTTTTAAAAGCAAAACGCAAACCATTAGCGCATCGAAACGATGAAATTCAAGATATCAATACGACTGAATTTGAGCACATTTTATAAACATTTCTCCAAAACTAACGAGAACACAAAGAAAAAGTCAATCACAAATTGATATCAACATAAATTCCCATCGGAAAATGTAATTTGTTTTACCTTTACGGTCCCTCGGCTGCTTGGAAATTTTTTAAAACTCCGCTTCTTCGGTTCTGACTTCCAAAGAAGAAATATCGTCCCGCATATACAGCTATTTCAATTAACGTTGTCGGATGAAAAAAGCTCAAAGCCAAGACCGCAAGGTAGTATGGGATTTATATGCATAAATTCACCACAATTGCTATTAACAATTATCCACACTACCTTGCGGTCTTGGCTTGTAGGCTTTGAGCTTTCATCCGACAACGTTAATTGAAATAGCTGTATAAAAACGTATGAAGTACCTTGAACCAAGATTTTATCCCTTAAAGCTCTTCTTTTTCCACTAAAGCGGCGTCTGAGTATTCTTTAAAGTTTTCTCTTTCTATTTTGAATATTTTAAATGTGTTATTACTCCGATAAGACCTGATAAGACGAATACGGTTTTGAAACGAAGCACTTGCGCGACGTCGTACGCGCCCCCCGATATCTAACCGTGCACGACGTCGTGCGCGCCCGCGATGTAACCCTGCAGGACGTCGCGCCCGCGAAACATTCCGCTAGCCATGACCATGAAAAATGACGGGCAAGGTTCTATGAGTATGGAGCTCCGCTAAAAAGACGACTTGTGAAAAGCAGGCTGAACAACAGGAGTGCGTCAGTAAAATATTTCACGTACTGGGCTGCGATTGGTTGACTTAAAGAGTGTGGCGAAACAAGTTGCAAGAGCCATTTTACACGTATTATTGTTGTACAACTTGAAGAAAGTTGTTGTTGAAAATCTTTGGGGTATTACACGTAAAAATCGTGCGTGCAACTAGCTTGAAACAATTCTTTTTTCGAGGCAAGTTGCACGAAAAATTGTTACAAGTTTATAACAGCGTACGTTTAGTGGTTCCATTTTTTCACAAAAGCCTGGTTTTCGCTACCAAAAGAAGCATAGGCAGAAGCGGAAGCATGTATAACAGCGATTAGGGAAATAATCTAAACTACAATGCTCGGATAGGAACCACCATTTTACAAGAAGACTAGTGGTGGTCGTTTTATGTACCCACCCCTCCCCCACCTAAAAGATGGTGTCTTGTTGGTATAGCCTCCACTCTATCAGGAGAAGAAACTGAGAAAACAGTCAAACCTTCCTGTGCCGTTTTTTCTAGCAATGTAAGCTTCATGCACACAGAATATCAAATTCTCATCTCAATTTTTTACACCAATAAATTTTGTTCATTAGGTTCATCAGATGGGTGGTATCTTGCGTAGCCCCCCTACACCTTCGCGAGGTGGGTCCTCTTCGAGTATACTTGTTATGACTACTTCCCAATATGTCCAGTGAAAACAGGCCCGACATGTACATAATATAAGCACAAGTGTAAAGATCAATGTTATGATTTTGTCAATTTTCGTTTTCACTTGATGCAAACTCTTATTCTTCCGCTTATGCTTACGTCGCTAGTGAAAACCAGGCGAAACGGACACAGTAAAAATAGATGTAAAAAATCTTCAAATATCTTCAAACATATTTGGCGAGGCCAACTATGGAAACAACTTTGACTTCGTCTATGACACGCGTCAAAGGTAAAGTCAAAAGTTTCAGTGATATCAAATAATGATTTTTTTATTTGAAATAAGCGGTTGAATTAACCATAATCCGCCGGATATCAAATAATCAATGACTGATTTGAAATTGCAAAGCAATTATTTCAAATATAAAACTTATATTTAAATTAGCAAGTCGTGATTTCAAAACATTAACGCATGATTGGAAATCAAAATTTATTACATCAAATAATAAAGCCATGAGTTAAAATAATAAGATTTTATATGAAATAATTTATGGCGTCTTCAATGATATCATATCACAAAGCATTCCCTTTTTATCAAATGATGAAAAAATGACAAAATTAAGCTAAATAATTTTTTTTGCAAGCGGCGCCCCATCAGCCATGGTGGTTTTGCAGTTTTTGGTCAAACTTGTACTAAATAACTGACTAAGGCACGGTTTTAACGTCGCATTCCACATGTGCCGAATCTAATTCAGGAATTAAATGCATGTGAAATTCGAGACTGAGCCAGTTATGTTTTAAGTTATGTTTTACCTACAATTCTACATTTTTTCCTTACTTTATATAAACTCGCTCATGAATGCAATGCGACTCTATTGAATTCGACGTCTAAATCAAAGTGTCGAATTTAATTATTTGAGTCGACCCAAATAGGTATTAGATACGGCACGTGTGACACGCAATGTGCCTTTACTGGTCATAAAATGCTCTTTCAACACCAAGAAAAGAATGTCGAGTGATTTTCTAAATGTCAGTTTTTACGATCTTTTCAAGACTTATCGGAAAAACTTTAAAAAAATGGGCCAATTTGTTCAAGTTGCAGTCGGATATCCATTTCCATCCTGGCCATTCGCAGTTCCATTGCTGTAGTATAAACCACCATATTTTGGTTTCTATTGACGCAAACGACTTTTTAAGCTTCTCACAACGATGAAAGGGGGAGCAGGGGTAGCGCAGTGGTGAGAGCACTCGCCTCCCACCAATGTGGCCCGGGTTCGATCCTCGGTCCCGGCGTCATATGTGGGTTGAGTTTGTTGTTGGTTCTCTCCAGTGCTCCGAAAGGTTTTTTACCGAGTACTCCGGTTTTCCCTACTCTTCAAAAACCAACCTTCTAAATTTCAATTCGATCTGGAAAGAGGACCCGCATGAAAGCCAGCTACGGCTGATGCGGTTTTCCTGTCTAAATATAGTTATTTATTTATTTATGCTAAAGGTCAGTGACATTGCCCCATTAACTTAGCCAAAACAATGAAGAACCACTCACCAAAACGTTGAAGCACTGAACTATCGACTGAGAGGTAAAGCCCAAAATCAAGATATTGACGTTATTCAAATTTCCTTGAATCGACGTTTCACGCCTTTACTTGTGGATAGCTATATTTTAACCTTATGTTTATGTTTAGATAAGAGGGCCGGATTTCCCGTCTGCACGCCAATAAGAATTCATCAAAACATTGTATGCAGGGTTTGCTAATTGCTTGCTGTAAAATGTTTGTTATAATTACACAGTTCAGGATATATGTTTAAAACAGTAAATAACTTTAAGAAGAGCCTATGTCCTGCTGGACAGATGGTTCGAGGATAAATTAAGTTTTCCCTTTATTCTTTTCTTTCCCCTTGTAATGTAATCGGTTGCTCTTAAACCAGCTGAATTTTGTAGCGCAGCAGTATTTTTTCTGGCTACTGCGCAAAATGAATTATATTTTCCAGTGCTTTGTTTTAGGGCCTGGTCGCACAAGGGAAATTTTGATCAAATCTATCTTTGTTTAAGGTAAAAATCTGTCATAACATCAAGTTTCCTAATGCGATCGGTGTTTCGCAAATTTGAAAAATTCCGGTTAAACTTCAAAGACGCCGTAGTACAAGGATTGAAAAAACGAGGAAAACAAAAGAAACCATTTCCGGAGGGACACGCTTTTTGTGGAATGTTTTTGTTTTTATGTCATTGCGCGTGTGTTTTCGACAGCATGGACGGACAATGCGACCCTAAAATGTTCTCAAATTTTTGGAACTTTCGTTTGCGGTTTCAAATTTTTGGAAATTTTTGTACGGGCTAATTTTTGTTTTTGACTGTAGTGCGACCAGGCCCTTAAATGTTTCTTTTATTTCATGTGATTAGAATATAATTTTTGTTTCTTGGAAATGTATTGTTTATTTAAATGTATTATTTATCGTTAGTGTATTACACTGTAACCTGTTAAATGCAAATAAAAAAAACGAACTAAAAAAATAACCGGTCTTGTAAATTGTTTATAGCAGAGCTCTCGCGGGCCGGAGGCTCGCTCGCGGAGCTCCATACTCATAGAACCATGCCCGTCAATTTTCATGGTCATGGCTAGCGGAATGTTTTGCGGGTGCGTACGACGTGGTGCAGGGTTAGCTCGCGGGCGCGTACGACGTCGCCCAGGGTTAACTCGCGGGCACGTACGACGTCGCTCAACATGCACGTACGACGTACCGCAACATCCAGGGTTTTAGGAATTTTGAAACCAAAACGGGGCTTTATTTTTTTTCGCGCGCTTCCCGCGGCTACACGGCCGATGTAACGTCAGCTACAGTAGGCACTTTTGTTGCATTTAGCGGAGAAAACGGTTTGCAAAATCGTTTTTCGCAGTTTGCTACTCAAGACAGGTTTGACATTTCTCAAACAGTGGTCAAGACCGCATTTGTGGCTGCGTAACTCTGCAAGTCAAGCGTTTTTGGAGGGATATAGAGCTAAGTGATTAGTTTTAGCGGAGCCTAGCCGGGCCGAAGGCCCGGCTGCGGAGCCCCATACTCATAGAACCTATGCCCTCATTTTTCATGGTCATGGCTAGCGGAATGTTTCGCGGGCGCTGTCTGCAACAAAAACATGTGTGTCGGAGATGTGTGTCGCGCAAGGCTAGCGCGCATGCGCGTATGACGCCACACAACATCCGGGATCTTAGCGGAGGACTAGCTCACGGGCGCGTATGACGTCGCAAAATATGCGCGTACGACGTCATGTTGAAACCAAAGCGAGGCTTTTTTTTCGCGCGGTTACACGGCCGAATGTCACGTCAGCTGGGAAAACACTTTGATGTTTTGCTGTGTTTACTGAGCGGAGAAAACGGTTTAAATTAAAGTCGTTATTTTCCTGCATTTTTTCGTGGTTTGCTACTCAAGACAGGGATGCTAATTAAGGGATACTCAGGAGCCGCTTTAGTGGAAAAAGAAGAGCTTTCAGGGATAAAATTTTGCTTCGAGGAACTATATACGTTTTTAGCAATGCGAGAGATGGGTTCGTTTTACGGATTTCAGCACCAAAGCGGAGATTTAAAGAATTTCCAAGCACAGTAGTCGCCGGAGGGACTTAAAGGTAAAACAAATTACATTTTTCGATGGAAATTTATCTAGATATCAATCTGTGATTGAGTTTTTGTTAATGTGTTCTCGTTAGTTTTGGAGAATTGTTTTTAAACGTGTAGCTTAAATTCAGTTGTATTAATTTCTTGAATTTCATCGAAGACACGGCTCGGCCTCGATGCGCGTTTTCCGTTTTGCTTTTCAACATAAACTAATGGAGATTTGAATAAAATTTATCGAAAGAAGATTGTGTTGTCCATTTTTATGTGTTTGTTCATTCATTACATAGGTTGAAAAGCGATTTTATGTAAACAAAACAAGACTTGAATTTTATTATAGTTCTAACTTCACTCGCGTGGCCGTATGCAAATATGTTTGTATTTTTGGCAATTTTGATTTCCAAATCAGTTTCTCAGGCATTTTTTGACAAGCTACAACTGTATTTTTTAACAGTAGTCGTAATAGTTATTCTAGAGGGAGAAAAAGTTGTTTTTGTGAACTTTTGTACGGTCTAAATGTACTGTGCAGACGGTCGGGTAATACTGTTTTTGAGAATTGCTAAAATTGAAAAATAGCCCGGTCGTCAATATTAATCTTAATTCTTGTGCTTCCGACCTTTCACCTATTAGTTAAGTTTCATCTTAGTTAAGCTTGTTCAGAGGGTCTTCAGAGGGCGCCGCTGTTAGGCTAAGCCTAACTATATATATTAAACCTGATTTAAACCTGACAGTGGAAATTGTTTACGGGCGTTTTATTTCAGTACGCACGTAAAAATTTACACGGGGCGTTTAGTCTACGCACGTATACGTACGTAACATTTCAAAACGTGCCGAAAAACGAACTTTCACGCACGTTAAGTCGTACGTTGACTTAACGTTGTTCAATTTATACTGACGTGTTTTTTTACGAGCGTGAAGTGAAATTCACACATGTTTTACGTACGTACTGATCGCGAGCACTTTCGCAAAAGTTGAACATGGCTCAACTTTTTCGCGGACGCCTGTGTTTAAGCAAGAATTTATCCAAATATATCTCTGGATTTTGTCACATGATACCTCTGCCACTGACAGCGCCCCTTGAACACTTGGTCGAACCCCGCGGGGGGGGGGGGGGGGGGGGGGGGGGGGGGGTACTCGGGTATATTTTGGGTGGGTATGTGCCGCCCGGGTCTCCAAATTTGGACCCCGTTTTAGAAAGAATTTGCACTCAAAATGATACCCCGTTCTAGAAATAGGTCAATTTTTAATACCCCGTTCTAGAAAAAATGGCTGCTGATAATTTGAAGCTTTCGTGCGTTCGAAATATTATACCCCGTTCTAGGAAATGTCTCCAAAATCGATACCCCGTTCTAGATTAGGAGTCCCAAAATCACGACCCCGTTGGGCGGCACATACCCGTATAGGTATTTTGGGGGAGTACCCCCCCCCCCCCCCCCCCCCCCGAGGGGTCGAACGGTCAAAATTTGTCGACAGAATTCTTAACATGGGAAAATATGCCGATATAGAAGCTATACTAATCGAAGAGGTTAAAAAATGTACCTGCTTCGAACCCGCTAGTGGGTGTGATATAAATACAGGAAGGATACAATGATGTGGATAAACAAGACAGTCAAAGGAAATGCGTTGGCTTCAGTTGCTGATGTACCACGTGCCCGCAATTCTAATTCACGCGCTCGTTTTGCTTCAGCCCAGACCGCAAAAGCTTTTGGCGCCAAAACCAATGCGAACGGAAGGGTTTACGACCGTAAATATGCAAAGGAACATAATATATCATTTTACGGAACAGTGGAAATTCAGTTACGTGCGGTCGGTCAAACGAGAGAAATTTACAAAAGTTAAGCAAAGTACTTCAAAGTTAAGGTTGTCATTTTCACTGTTTAAAGTTTAATATATTGCAAATACACTGTCAATTTACCAAACGTTTTGAAAGTTTACCAAAAAAGTTCTATGTGTTTAAAAACTGTGATTAATAATATGTTTCCTACCTAATTTTCCATTTGAAGACCTAAACAAAACTATATGTGACCGTGAATGGGAAAACGTACACTAACGCTTTACCGTTTAACGGAAATATCCGTTTAGTATCCGTTTAATATCCGTTTAAACGGATCGTTAAAACCGTTTAAACGCTTACCTCATCCGTTTACAAAATGTGAGTATCCGTTTAACGTTTCGGACAAAACATTTAAACGATTAGGTCATCCGTTTAAAAAAAATACATCCGTTTAAGGCTTTCAACAAAACGTTTAAACGGTTACCTCATCCGTTTAATCATTTCAACAAAACGTTTAAACGGTTAGCGCATCCGTTTAATCATTTCAGCAAAACGTTTAAACGGTTAGCTTATCCGTTTAATGAAAACTAGTAGTTCCATATTGGAAGTGAAGTGCTGCCTCATTATGAGATGCTGGTGAAGCTGGTTAACGTTCGTACCTGGTACAAACCTCCCAACGGGTTATCAAATGAACATGCCCCGACATAAAAAACATTAGCGACCTTCAGATTTGACTACGAGTACGAAATCGAGTACGAGTACGACTTTGGAATTTCGAGATAATTGTATCCACCGAACTGTGACCGTCAACTGTGACTCCTTCCTGTTGCTGACTGACACGTAAATAAACGTTACGGATAAGATTGGTGTGATAATTAAGTATATGAGGCACACGAATTTGGTTTCAAAACTCGTACTCGTACTCAATCTCGTACTCGTAGTCCAATCTGAAGGTCGCTATTATGTCTAGACATAATGTTTGTCTTTACGCCATCGCCGTGGAATTGGGCAAAATCCTTCAGTTCTGTGCATTCCGAAAGGTCTTAGATTTTTCCCATAATCTACTTGTCTTGATTTCGTGCCGGTTTATATTTTTCCGATTCTCGAATCGTACGCCTCAGATTTAGACGAATACATAACGTTTGTTTAATAAAAAGTGAACACTGGACAGCGAAGGAATATATTTCGTGAGGTTGGAGGAACAAAACAGCCTCGGGAGCAAAAATTCACCGTCGACGATGTAAACAATGAACGTGTCTTGCGATAAGTTTCTTGCGAGTTTCGCTTGCGCTAGTGAATGTTTCTCGGGCGAAAATAACCTGAAAGCGATCACTTTTTTCATTTAATTTTCTTTTTTATGTTTCGGATACAGAGGAATAAATATTGGATATATTTTCGTGTGTGTGATTGCAAGATGCGTACTTTTCACATTTTTAAGTGGCAGTCCCGCTAAAAGCGGTCCACTCGATTTCGCGACCAAAAATAGTTTCCCTTTATTTTTTGCCGGTGAAAAGGCTTTGGTACACATGTATGAAATACACAATTCTTTTTTTCAAATTCTTTATTTTCGCCCTGCTACAAGCAAAAAACGAATTCAGGCCGTCTCGGCCTTTTCGACGGTGATCGGGAGACTAAAATTGATGGTTTTTGAGAGGCGCTCTACGTAGAAACAAATGCAGTTGAAGACATTTTGTTTAGGTCATGTTTCTAAGCTAAACTAGAGTAGTTTACAGACAAAGTGTAAAAAATTTCAATAAAATGTTAAGCAAGCTGAGGCAACTTAAAGACAACCCACTCTGAAGCCTATATTCAGACACTGAAAATGGGGCAAGAACGATGGAAAATTTCTCAAACGTTGCGGCCTAAACTTGGTTTTAAAACCACGTCACAGTAAAGTTCTTACCTTATTTTATCGAGTTATAAGCTCAAACGTGTGGGTATCCTCCGGGATCGCAAGCGAGAAGAGATTATAATCAGCCATTGACAGTGTGTTTACATAATTATCGGTCGTGCCAAAGGTCATTTGCATTACTCTTCGGCTCTTCCAAAATGTTTCTATTGAGGCTTGAATTCGATTGTAGTTCTCCAAGATAAATGTCGACAGCTTCTTTAATACTTCTGCGTCAGAATTAGATCGAGAACAGATGTAAAAGTTACAATAAGTTGAATAATCTTCATGGCGGCGACACGTTCCGGGCTCGACAAAACAAACAACGAGGCCTTTTAGCATGTTTCGGAGAGATCTTCATTAAAATCAGTACTTGATCCAAATTCTCTGCTCCAGTAACGAGTATTAAAGGTTTTCCACGTCCCTACAATAAAAAGAAAGTCACAGTTTATTCTTATCCACGATTTTATACTGTTGAAATTCACCCGTGGTAGAAACTAAACTTGACCATGGCATGTAAATACTGTAGATATAATTTGAAAAAAAAATCAACGACAACCAGAAATTTCACTGCGATACATGAACTACTCACCGGTGAGAGGTTGAAATATATGAATAACTTGAGTTTCAGATTCGTTTTTAAGGGCCCGCAGAAAGTTTTCTTAGCTTCAAAATGTGCGTACCTTTGTCACGCGACCTTGATAACATTTGTGACAAGTTATGACACAAGCCACGTGCTCGAAGACCTTGTAACGGATCTACACATTTTCAAGCGAAAAAACTTTTTGCTGTCGCTTGGCGAGTAGCCCTTAAAAACGAATCTTAAACTCAAGTTATTCATATATTTCAACCTCTCACCGGTGAGTATTTCACGTATCGCAGTGAAACTTCTGGTTGTCGTTAATTTTTTCAGATTATACGATATTTGCATGCCACGGTCAAGTTATGGTTCCGCCACGGGTGAATTTCGTGGATAAGAATAAACTTTGACTTTCTTTTTATTGTAGGGACGTGGAAAACCTTTAATACTCGTTACTGGAGCAGAGAATTTGGATCAAGTACTGATTTTAATGAAGATCTCTCCGAAACATGCTAAAAGGCCTCGTTGTTTGTTCGCTATTTCGCTGTGTCTATATGTCCGGCAGCCGGACAGGTTTTTCAAAATACTCCGTGTCCGGCAGTCAATTTTTTTTTTAAATTTCAGTTATTGATATCAAATTCTTGTCTATATGGCTGAAACTTTCACTATTTCCACCGTAGTGTGAATTTTTGCGAGCTCGGCACCCGATAACTGGTATTTATAACTTTGAAGCTCGCCGCGGGCTTCCGGACAGGAAATTGAAAATACTCCGTGTCCGGCAGTCGAATACTTTCCCGAATATTAAGTCATTCCACTCAATATATTCGATCTATACCAGCCTAGGCGATGCTGTTCTTGTTTACATGATCAGCTAAAGGGTACCATTTTCACCGAAATACCAGTGTTTTGTTTTTGCCGCGAATGGCAATGTTTCCACGAGCTTCCGGACACGAAATCGTAAATACTCCGTGTCCGGCAGTCGAATATTTCCCCGAATATTAAGTCATTCCACTCAATATATTCGATCTATACCATCCTTGGCAATGCTGTTCTCGTTTACGTGGCTAAATTATTTTACATGCTGTTTGTGAATTTATGCGACTCTGTACATATAAAAGATACTGTATACACTACTTCCGGACACGTCATGTAGTGAAAGGTCACGCTTGATCAGGTGACCCAGCGTGACCTAATTTTGAGCGGGAAATTACTGTAACTGAAGAGCGGCCGATCGCAGGAGATTTCCACAGCCAAGCGTGTTTATATCTGCGCAATAAAGGCGAAGAGAAGACTGAAGGTAGGACCACACATTAGATCATGTTTCTTTGGGGTTGTAAATGGAGCTGAGCTGAGGCTTGACGATACCATGCACTCCATAAATGCCAGAACTCGAGATAAAAACGGGTGTTTTCAGTGTGACTGTTGTCTGGGAGCCGAACGAAGGTTGCCTTTAGTAGTTTTTTTCTTTCTCTTCCGGGCAAATTGACTAGTTAGCAATTTGATTTGTATATGTTGATGGGTTTCACTAAAATCTCCTGGCCAAAAATCAGAAACTCTGCGTTTGCCGTTTGAGATATTGTAACCGACAAACTGCAAGGCTGATCTGACTACGTGAAAAAGTAGATTTTGCGTGACACCAATACGACAGAAACCGATAAAGCAGTGTGGCAACCGCGGACAGCTGTTTCGCCCTGTTTGGGGCTCGTCAGCGCGGTGTAGCTTGTAGCAAACTAAGAACGTAAGGTCTACAAGAATGCAGTCGTAAATAGATTGCACAATGACCCGTACACAATATCAAGTTCCGTACCTTGGAACCAACTTGTCACCCGCATCACGCGTGCACATCACGTGTTGCGGGGGAACAAGCCGTCCCAAGATGTCACAATGGTGTCTCGCAAAAACTGAATGTACATGGCAAGCCAATGTAAACATTCAAACGCATGGGCAAAACCATGCTGAAAGAAAACCAGCATATCGGATCAGTAAAGACCTACGGTCCCAAAATATATGAAAATAGAACTCAAATCTGCAAAGGACGCAAACGATAATGCTGTTTATCGTTTACAGCATTATGGTTTGCGGTCCTTTGCAGATTTGAGTTCTATTGAGATATTGTGCAAGATGTGTATGTCTACCTAATTTGGTTTCGGGGGTGGGGGGATATCAGTCAATTCCAGCTGTACCCATGCCACCCTGGAACGACCCTTGGGGATTAAAAGAAGAATTTAAAAATAGAATTAAAAGATTGTCCAATGCTCCTGGGTAACATGACCCCTCTGTGATGGACTGTATGGGACAATGCCCACTAATGGGGGTGGGGGGGGGGGGGGGGGGGGTGGGTGGGGAGGGGGAGTGGTAGGCGGGCACAGCTGGAATTGACTGGCGCATTTAAAGAGATCAACCTGGGTGTGGCTTGAGCTTATTTGATCCCTAAAAGATGCCAATTTAAAGACTACTGATAAATGTTAGCAAACATTTAGCAAATACGGGCATTACAATTTTCCTCTTTATGAGGGCGCAGCTTTTTTTAACTTGCAACTCTAAAAGATACATTGACAGTGAAAAATGTTTCGGATTCATCCCAAACAACCAAAGTTAGAGTAAAATCCGTCATTTGCACCCCTAAGCGAGACTTCGGGTATCACCTTCCATTCAAATTGAGAGCCTCCCATTTATCAACCTCGTTCCCAGGGGCTCTCTTCTTCCCGCAGGGGGCGGGAAGAAGAGAGACCCTGGGAACGAGCGGCGGGGTAACAAGTCGGCCCAGTTCCTCTCGCCTCGTGTGCTGTACACTTCTTATGTTTCTCGTTTCGAATCCATATTTTGTTCTTTTGGGTGTTATATACGCCAGAAAATTTGACTTAAAAGCTTTGGAAAAGGTTGCATTGTTTAAAGTTTGTCACTTCTGGGCTGGTCAAAAAGTGTAGTGGAATTGGCCGTGGTAGAGAGGGGGGTGGAACTTTTCGAGGATCGATCTCTTTCGAATCTCTTAGCGTGCGAATAAGAAACAATTGCCCATATTTAGTAAACTTGATTATTCTGCATGCTTCAACTCTCGTTACTTGATGGTTACACACCATTTGTCAGATCTGTTTATCCATCCTCCATGCATACGAAATCACATTCACGTTTCAGGATTGCATGTCATATCCGAAACAATTATGTTGTCGTTAAGTGATCTGATTATTATGGTTGCTATTGTTATTTTAGGAGTTTTCACGATGGATCCAAAGTTAAAGGTTAGTATACAATCGTAATTATGCTTTTGTAAAGAGCATTTGGAGAACAGTAACAGCTCAACAGTACTCACTTACCATCAAGAAAACGCTGCGTTAAAAGAAAGTATAAGAAAGTAAGCAAAATACTTTGTTATCACTTCATAATTAGACGACACATCCTAATTTCTTCTCAATGCTTTTGTAAGAGGAAGCACGTCTTTTTTATCAAACCTTCCGCATTGGAAACCGTAAGTTGCCAATACGGCACCAGTTAGAAATCGTTCTAGCACTATTGTGAATGCTAAGGAAGATTGTTTGCAGGGCGTCCTATATTTAGTGCGAGTTCTGTGGACTGCAACTTGCCATTTTTCTCCTTCATTTTATTTTATAACATTATAATCTTAATAATTGTTTCTAGGACATTGTTGAACACAACAAGTTTTACTTGACAACAAGATATCAAACGGCACAGATACACTATCCTGGTATACAACAGACTGTAGGAGCTTTCAGGCTTTGTAAATATACGCCCAGGAATAAATTAACGGATATGTCATCTTTGGAAAAAATGCCTTCTTTGTCATGTTGCGAAGAGATGCAAGATATTATAAAGAAAGGAAAGTTTGCAGCTGTTTCATCCAATGTAGGAACTTTCAAAAGGAAAAATCTGGACACCATTTGCAAAATTCATGAACTACGCGACATCTCAATGCGAGTCAAAGAGGAGGAATCTTGGCTGAGAAAAGAAATTTTGATTCCCAATGAAAAGTGTTTTATTTCAAAGGAAGATATGGCCAGGTATGAAGATTTAATCTTCAACTCTCCTGATGGGCATGCCGTACTAGACAACAATAACTTCATCCTCTCTTCAGATCTTGCCATGATTGCTGGAAGAAGATGGTTACATTACAGTATTTTGGCGGGCATCACAAAGATCTTACAATACACAAATAATCAAACGATGGTGTTTATGCTGAACGACCTTCTCCAGATGGACACAAAAGACCTGCGTCAAGCTGTACATAAATTTTCGATTAGAAGTGTCAAGTGCATCACATTCTTTGCCCATGTCACTAAGTCCAAGGCTGGGGAAGTACAGTTTGCTACACCACAAGAACCAGGCTGTCACTGGACATTGTTGTACATAGATTTAACTACAAATAAATGGTTCTACTGTGACACCGCCGGATGGAGCCAACCAAAACATGTGAAGAAAGTAGTCTCTCCGATTGTGGAAGTGATTTATGAAGAGACAAATGTGGGCATTAAGCCTTTCAAAGGAATTGTGCAGGGCCATGTCGAAGAAAAGTCTCAAGTCAGCCATGTTTGCTCTTCCAAATGTCTGCCAAATATTCCTCTGCAGACATGTGGCAATGTTTGTGGTGTTGCGGTAGTTGTCTTAGCAGTTATTGCTTCTTGCACTCCTAAACTATGGAGAGAACTATTTATTGTTAACAACGCCAGATTGCCAGATGATTTGAAGTGGATTATGCACCCTACTTCTTATTCTGATTTCATGAGAAGCAGGGTTATTTCTTGGTTGCTGGAGGATAGGGTCGAGGTAGCTTCTTTGGGGATCATCGATCGTCACTTTGAATGCAAAGAAGCTGTTTCAGGTGTGAACGTCTGTACTGATAGCGAGGGCCCCGACGACAGGAGCTCCAAAAGGTTTCTAAAGGAAGAAACTGATGTTCTCGAAATATCTGATGACGATGTTAAAAGCTGTTGTAGTGACGTCACGGGATGCTCTGACACCGTGGAGTATTCAGACATAGAAACTGGTGATGACACAAAGGATACCACCAACATTCATCGTGGACCTGATGCAGCTGAGGGACCTGAGCTCCTAGAAAGTGACACTGGTATCTCGGACAACACTGGTGAGCACCCGACCAAGCACGAAATAGCCCAGGGACCTCTGGACGCCTCCAACTGTCCTGATGAGGATTCCACTGTCAAACGTCAGTTTCAACGCAAAGAAGCTGTTTCAGGTGCGAACGTCTTTACTGATAGTGAGGGCTCGGATGACAGGAGCTCCAAAAGGTTTCTAAAGGAAGAAACAGATGTTCACGAAATATCTGATGATGATGTAAAAGGCTGTCATGGTGATGACACGGGATACTCTGACACCACGGAGCCTTCAAACATAGAAATTGGTGACGACACAAAGGACACCACCAACATGCATCCTGCACGTGGTAAAGCGGAGGGACGTGGATGTGACACTGGCAGCTCTGATGACATTGGCGAGGACCCGACTGAAAACGAAATAAGCGAGAGACATCAGGACGCCAACAACGAGGATTCCATTGTCGATCAGTCATCGGACGACCCAGCCACACATCGTGAAACGGACCCCAACGTTCCTTCCGGACCTAGCGCCAACAACACAGACAGCGCTTGCAGGTTCTACGTGGGACAGAAGTTTACGGAGCTGGAGGACTTTCTTCATTTTAAAAAGTCTTTTGAAGATGCGAACTTTTGTGAGTTGTACAACAAGGATGCTCGCTATTTGACATCAGCATCGAAGCGTGTCCCAAAGAGAGTTGCTGCAGCCAAGCCTTCCCTGAAGTACTACTCGTTGCTCTTATACTGAAGTTTGGAGGGCGACCAAATGCCTCAAAAGAGTGCACAAGAAAAACAAAATCGTTTCGCCAAGGCTGTCCCTTTGAAATATACCTGTCATTGTCATCCGATGGTCAAGCTCTGGAAGTCATGAGAGTAAATGAAGGACACAACCATGCCTTGACAAAACAGCTGTATGCCCACCTACCCAGGCAAAGAGCGGTTTCTGAAGAAGAAAAAAAGGACATAAAAGATGCCCTTAACCTCAAGGCGAATAAAAAGCTGCTTCAACATAAACTCGAAGAGAAGTCAGGTAAAAAAATCATCCTGAAAGATATTTCCAACATTCAACAAAGAACAGCAAGTGAAAACGATCAGAACAACCTCGAAATCGTTATCAACCTCTTGAGACAGCAACAAGGATCCATTACTGAAGTTATAGTCGATGAGGAGAAAAACTTCAAGGGCCTCGTCTACCAAGACGAATACATGCGCAGCATGTACAATAAGTTCCCGGAAATGATAATGGTAGATGCTACCTATAAGCTGTTGGATCTACGAATGCCTCTGTATCTGCTTCTGGCCATTGACGGAGACGGGTCAAGTGAAATAGTAGGACTGTTTATTTTAGCTGAAGAGACGCAGTCGGTAATCGAATCTGCTGTCAACATCTTTAAGCGTTTTAATCCCCGCTGGACGGACACTAAGGTGATAATGTCCGACAAGGACTTTACTGAAAGGCGAGAATTTAGTTTTATCGACTGAGTCGATAAGGTAAATTGACCACCGTAAAAAGATTCAAATAGCTGACGTTTCGAGCGCTAGCCCTTCGTCGGAGCGAATCAAGGAATTGTGGGTAGTGTGTGGTTTTATATAGTAAGCGGTGGAGCTACGCTATTGGTGGAAATTTGGTGACGTGAAAAACAAATGTAGATTAGTTGAATGAAAAGCGTTCGTTGATTCCGTGGGGTTTGAGAGTGCCGATTTGAAAGATGATTTTTTGTTCTAGGTTTTTACGGCTTTCTGTGTTACCCTGGTGTAGGGAAAGGCCGCAGATTGTCATGTGTTGTTTAGAATGGTTAGTAAGATTAAAATGGCGCGCGACTGGTTTGGATGCGTCTTTGTCATTTTTTTCAACGTCTCGGAGATGTTCACGAAAACGGTCGCCCAGTCTTCTCCCTGTTTCGCCAATGTATATCTTTTTGCAAAAAGTACATGTTATGCAGTAGATAACATTTACGGAGGTGCATGTAAAACGATCAGTGATTTTAATAGATCGTTTGGGTCCTGTTATTTTGTCCGCGTTGTGAATGAAAGGACAAGTGTTACATCGTGTGCGTGTGCATTTGAAAGTTCCCGGTACATCGTCAGATTTCAGTGCGCTCGTAACTAGAAAGTTGCCAATGTTTTTGTCACGTTCCAGTAAAGAGGAACTTAATCAATTCATAACTTCTGTCAATACTTTTCATCCCGCTCTAAAATATACCTGGGAAATTTCCGAAACCTCAGTCGCTTTTCTTGACATTAATATTTCAATCAACGGTAACAGTTTATCCACAAGTGTGCACTACAAACCTACAGATTCCCACAGTTATCTGTTACATTCATCCTCACATCCATCGCACGTTAAAAACGCCATTCCGTATTCTCAATTTCTCAGACTTCGACGTCTATGTAGTGATGACTCTGATTTTTCCAACAAATCAGAAGAAATGTGCCAGTTTTTCAAGAAACGTGGGTACCCTGACTCTGTTGTTAATACGGGCCAACAACGTGCACAACAGATCGACAGACAATCAGCACTACAAACGCCACAGAAGGAAGAGAACGAGAGAATTCCATTCACCCTCACTTTCCACCCACACAACAACACAGTCAAAAGCATCATTTTAAAAAATTTCAAATTACTCCAAAACGACCCCGAAACAGGCAGAATTTTTTCACAACCCCCACTAATTTCATTCAAACGTGACAAAAACATTGGCAACTTTCTAGTTACGAGCGCACTGAAATCTGACGATGTACCGGGAACTTTCAAATGCACACGCACACGATGTAACACTTGTCCTTTCATTCACAACGCGGACAAAATAACAGGACCCAAACGATCTATTAAAATCACTGATCGTTTTACATGCACCTCCGTAAATGTTATCTACTGCATAACATGTACTTTTTGCAAAAAGATATACATTGGCGAAACAGGGAGAAGACTGGGCGACCGTTTTCGTGAACATCTCCGAGACGTTGAAAAAAATGACAAAGACGCATCCAAACCAGTCGCGCGCCATTTTAATCTTACTAACCATTCTAAACAACACATGACAATCTGCGGCCTTTCCCTACACCAGGGTAACACAGAAAGCCGTAAAAACCTAGAACAAAAAATCATCTTTCAAATCGGCACTCTCAAACCCCACGGAATCAACGAACGCTTTTCATTCAACTAATCTACATTTGTTTTTCACGTCACCAAATTTCCACCAATAGCGTAGCTCCACCGCTTACTATATAAAACCACACACTACCCACAATTCCTTGATTCGCTCCGACGAAGGGCTAGCGCTCGAAACGTCAGCTATTTGAATCTTTTTACGGTGGTCAATTTACCTTATCGACTCAGTCGATAAAACTAAATTCTCGTGTTTCATCCCCCCACCGACGCAGCACCACAGTTTCTCTAGAAACTAACCCCATTCCTTTACTGAAAGGGATGCGTTTAAGAATTGTTTCCCGGAAGCTTCTCTTAACATTTGCCTGTATCACACCCTACGATCGTTTCGCAGAGAGATTACGTGTGAGAAATTAGGTATCACATCCGCCGAAAGGTTACGATGTCTGGAACTTGTGTCGAAACTTGCGTATGCAAAATCCCAAAAGGAATTTGACACACACTGGGACGAAATGAAAGCCACGAAACTAAGCAGCGTCATCGAGTACCTAGAGCTCAACTGGTTGCCAATAAAACATCAGTGGGTGGCATGTTTTAAAGACGAAACGCTAAATCTTGGGGAAAACACCAACAACCGTCTCGAATCCATTTTCAGTAAAATCAAAAGCGTCTGTTCAAAGTACGCAAGCTTGCTGCAGTTTTTTCACGAATTTTTCTCCGTTCTCAGAACTTTACGAAATGAACGTAATCACCATTACTTGATGGCGTTGGCACGCAAACCGGTTGAGAACCAAAACTGTGATCCAAGCGTTCAACAATATGCTCAGCATTTAACTCCATACGCTTTCCAGTTTGTCCGTACTCAAATGGACCTTTCAAATGCTATCAAGACAGCGAATGTCGCAAGAAAATCTAGAGAGACCTTTGAAATAAAGTCATCCGGCGACCTCATAACTGTAACTCCGTCTTCATGTACCTGTTCTTCTACGAAACGAATGGGGCTGCCCTGCCGACATATATTCAAAGTGCGAAGCATCACGAATCTTCCGTTGTTTGAACCAGCCCTGGTAAACCAAAGGTGGACCATGGCCTATTATGAAGAACTGGCCGAGACAAGATTCAGTTGTGACGATAGCACACAGTTCGGCCTGCCTCACACAACTGTCACAGTGACAGAAAACAAACAAACAATTCTTTCTCAAGCACAGAAATTTCGGAAAGCCCTGAGAATCGCACAGTCCCTTGCGTCCTTGGCAAGTGAAGGCGGTATGCGTACCTTTACGACACGTCTACGCCAGTTGGAAGATGTAGCGGCGTACTGGAGTTTTGGCAGGGAGGTAACAATATCTGCACAGACGGAAAGTCGCCCGTCACATGGAAAACGGGATCCTCAAGACAAGGAAAGTGGAAGACAAGTTAAACGAAAGAGAAATGAAGAGAAAGGCAAAGACGAGATGGAAGGAAAGGAGCAGAAACAGAAAAATGCTAGCGAAAGAAAAGGACGAGAAACAAATGGACAAAGTGTGGAAATGAAGGCAAAAACTGAAGCTAAAGTGCAAGAAAAAAAGGGGGAGACACATGAAGAAACGGAAAGCAAGAAACTGGCACAAGAGATAGGCACGGAAAGACAAAGAAGAGAAACCCACGGAAAGAGTGCGGGAAAGAAGATGAAGAATGAGAGTGGAGGAAATGAAGAAAAACTCAAGACAGATGGAGGAGAACAAGAAAAGTGGAACACAGATGAAAGCCAAGAACAAGAACAAAATGGAAAAATGAAGCAACAAAGTGCGCAAAAAGAAACTAAAGGAATGAAAGAAATAAGAGGCATGAACGACATAGAAAGCCACACACGCGGAGTAAAAGGAACTGACGAGGAACAAGAAGTGGATGAAGACAGTGAGGAACTGAGAAAGACAAGACACAAAACAAAAGCTGCAGAATGCAAGAAAGAAAGTGACGACGCCATCGGAAAGACAGGCCAAAATTTGAATGGAAGAAATGGGAACACAAAGGAAGCCTCTGAATGTACGCCAACATCTGGATTTCATGACATTCAAATGCCACCAAAAATAATGAAACGTGGACGCCCAAAAGGAGCAGAACTAACAGTCGTTGGCATCCCTAAAACTAAGAAGAGGAAAGTGGAGGGACCAATATTGTTACCTTACAAAAAACTGAAACCATATGACAAGGAAAGGATGATACTGGAATGTGTCACTAAGAAAAGGATAGTGGTTGCTGAAGCATTGAATGGCAAGAGAGTTTTGGACAATGACGACATTCAGACGAACATTCACTTAATACCGGACACTGTACGTGACAGGGACAACATTGACATTTTCCGAGTTGAAAAGTTCTTTAGCGAAGACGCGTGGTTCCAGCTTTTAGAGATACTGCAGAAGAAAGAAGAAACTACTTGGCACTGCAAGGCGTGTAGCAAGGCGATAAAGGACAACCAGGAGTCAATTGCTTGTGATCGCTGTTTGTTGTGGTATCACTTTTTATGTTCCTCTTTGAGTACCAAACCTAAAGCAAGAAACTGGTTTTGTAAAAGTTGCAAAAACAAGTTTAATTAACCCTATTCACACCGGTTCTTTGGGACCGGAAGGCGGATTCCGGCCTCGAGTCCATTTTTTCAGATACTAGATGTATGACATCTGTCTAAAATATTGTCAAATAAGCATTAGCAAAAACATTCCGAGATGTTTTACTGGGCTTAACTCAGAAGATTACATTAATAGCTGGTAATGCTTATAGTCCGCAAAGCCGGCAAAATCTGCCTTCCCTCCCACCCATTTCGGTCTGAAAAAGGTTAAAGAAGATTAACTTCCTTGCTTGCAACAAAGCATATCAAGATATTGATTATGTATTGAAGAAATAGTTATATCTTGTACACCTGTTTTCATACACAACAGAAATTTTCACGTAAGTTTTAAATTCACTTGAATGTGGCCCAGCCTTTTGAATTTTAAGAAGTATTATGTCTCCATGACATTATATAGAACAACTTACTGTAAAGCTACCACAGGACATGCATGCTGTTTGGTGGTTACAATGTTACATGTAACCTGTTTCGTTTGCATGGTAATTTTAAAAGTTTACCTGGCCTTTCAGTATCAGAGTAAAAATGTTTCAATAATGTATTTGTCATCATTGTAATATGGTGCAGAGAGCTCAACTATTTTAGACATGTCATCTGTTTAGTAATAATAGTTGATTCACGTCACTGGTTTAGACATTTCTCTTTTCCTATACTTCTAACCAAGAATGCTGTGTTAGGTGATAAGATCCTTCAAAAGGATCAATGATTCATGACTAAATAAATTCCATTTCCAAGAAACTCAGACTTTTGTTTAGAGGTCCTCAGAAAATAAAAAAAAATCAGAGATGATAGGGGCTAACTAATTTCTATCTCACAGTTGTAACAATGATTAATAATCATTTCCATTTCCTCTCGTGGCGTTGTTGCTCTCTATTACCGATCCATGGCAAGAAACACCATCTATGTAAAATGGTAATGCTAATAAAGTTGTTGTTATGGTTATTGTTGACTGCCGAGTGTAGAAAAAAAATCTACATTTATATATGTAGAAACTTTAAGCTGACAGTTACTCGAGTTTCACGCACAACGCGACCATCAGAGTACCTGTCAATTTACAGTTTCTATCTTTAATTTCTATTTCGCTCTACATGTATTTGTATCGAGCATTCCTGCGATTTGGTGAAACCACATCCATTTCTCTTTGTTTTTGATATATGTATGTATATATTTTCAAGGAAGTGCGCAGCCTGCGTGGGTGATTTGCGAGTGTAGCTTGAACCTATTAGGAAGAAGGACTTAAAGATGATTTCCAGTCCGCACTGCGCAGTCTCAGCACCCTAGTGTTAATAAACATTATAAGTCTCACTCGAAGGAATGCGAATCGATGTTATTCGTTACGAACCACATACCTTATATTCGAGCCCTTTCAATTTCTTTTTCCAACAGCTTCATTAATTTTTACAGCTGCGAAGTTGTTCATCAAGTGATATAAGAAAGATTCGCATCCATAATGGTGGTTGACGTCATGAAACCTTGAAGTAGTTGCAAAATGTTTTACATTTTGTGATGTCTTACATGAAACAAAACGAAAAAATCCCAACCAAACTCTCGAGGGTATGCAGTACGGACTGGATATCATCTTTATTCATGAAACTATTCGACTGCCGGACACGGAGTATTTACGATTTCGTGTCCGGAAGCTCGTGGAAACATTGCCATTCGCGGCAAAAATAAAACACTGGTATTTCGGTGGAAATGGTACCCTTTAGCCATGTAAACAAGAACAGCATCGCCTAGGCTGGTATAGATCGAATATATTGAGTGGAATGACTTAATATTCGGGAAAGTATTCGACTGCCGGACACGGAGTATTTTCAATTTCCTGTCCGGAAGCTCGCGGCGAGCTTCAAAGTTATAAATACCAGTTATCGGGTGCCCAGCTCGCAAAAATTCACACTACGGTGGAAATAGTGAAAGTTTCAGCCATATAAACAAGGATTTGATATCAATAACTGAAATTTTAAAAAAAAATTGACTGCCGGACACGGAGTATTTTGAAAAACCTGTCCGGCTGCCGGACATATAGACACGTCATGAAGATTAATCAACTTATTGTAACTTTTCGTCTGTTCTTGATCTAATTCTGACGCAGAAGTATTAAAGAAGCTGTCGACATTTATCTTGGAGAACTACAATCGAATTAAAGCCTCAATAGAAACATTTTGGGAGAGCCGAAGAGTAATGCAAATGACCTTTGGCACGACCGATAATTATGTAAACACACTGGCAATGGCTGATTATAATCTCTTCTCGCTTGCGATCCCGGAGGATACCCACACGTTTGAGCTTATAACTCGATAAAATAAGGTAAGAACTTTATTGTGACGTGGTTTTAAAACCAAGGTTAGGCCGCAACGTTTGAGAAATTTTCCCTCGTTCTTGCCCCATTTTCAGTGTCTGAATATAGGCTTCAGAGTGGGTTGTCTTTAAGTTGCCTCAGCTTGCTTAACATTTTATTGAAATTTTTTACACTTTGTCTGTAAACTACTCTAGTTTAGCTTAGAAACATGACCAAAACAAAATGTCTTCAACTGCATTTGTTTCTACGTAGAGCGCCTCTCAAAAACCATCAATTTTAGTCTCCCGATCACCGTCGAAAAGGCCGAGACGGCCTGAATTCGTTTTTTGCTTGTAGCAGGGCGAAAATAAAGAATTTGAAAAAAAGAATTGTGTATTTCATACATGTGTACCAAAGCCTTTTCACCGGCAAAAAATAAAGGGAAACTATTTTTGGTCGCGAAATCGAGTGGACCGCTTTTAGCGGGACTGCCACTTAATATGCAAATTGAAACATTTTTACCTCAACTGGTTCTTTCCTCCTAACACTTCTGTCGTTAACTTTGATTAAATTTATAAGTTTCATTCAAAATTTATTATAATAATGGCAGGAATACTTCCAGCAAAACTCTCAATTCGAAAAGTTGTTTTGACCCCGGTTCCGGACCAGACAAAATAAACTGAGATTCATGGCTTCGAAAGGCGACAAAGGCCACTTTGCGGCTACATTTTGCATTCACTTCAAGTGTCGGAAACACAGACCAGCAAGTATAAAACCAGTAACAACCGTCAGGAAACCCTGATATACGACATATACGGCCTTTTTTTTCAACGGTAAGTGTAAAGTAGGCATCGATTTGTATTTTTCAGTACTCAAGCGGACACGCTATTTAATTTGCGTGCGATCTGCTGTCTTCTTGTTTTAGAAGGTTAACGCGCTCACACTATTCCAATAATCCCTATCATCAAATCGTGAACTAACGTGCATGCAGATTCCTTAGCAGATTCCCAAGACATGTAAGCTTATTTTCCAATATGCCTAATGCAACGATGCCCAAGTATACGCTCCCAGCGTCTTGTTCCACAGAGATCCAGCAATTACGTTGGCCCTGAGAAGAACCTTTGTTGATTTCCAGCGTACTTTTAGACATCACCAAGTCGAACGGATAGCAGAGAAAGTTTGAAAACCAGTCAATAATGGCGCCGGTCGAAACAGAAACAGCTCAGGCCCGGTTCAGACGCCGAACTTTTCATGACCCGAACCTAATACCAAGAATTAAGTACATGAAAAGTTCGGCGTCTGAATCAGTTAAGAACGGCTATTTGAATTTGGATCGGCTCAGCCGTTCTTTCCGCCTGGTTCAGCCGGGAATTTCGGCTTTGGAACGGCTTTGATTCAGACGCCAAACTTTTCATGAGCCGAACCTAATGCATAAATTATTATAACGACTGGTGCGTGTTCTGACATCTTTGCCTGAAAATCGCTGACCTTTTGATTTGTTTCTCTTCAAACTGAATTAAGTCCGGCGTCTGAATCAACAGGCGTACTTTTGTTAATTTGGGTCGGTCCAAATTCGAATTAAGTTCGGCTCATGAAAAGTTCGGTGTCTGAACCGGGCCTAAGTCGTGCATCTATGCATGCTCGAGTCGGCTTGTCATCACTTTGTTTTGATTGGATGCCGAGGCTCTCCCGAGACTGCCGACGGTCTCGTAGCAGATCTTCTTCCGCTCTTGATTGGTTCTCAAACAATATTCATTCACTAATTGTTACTTTCGGAAAACCGAGACAGACAGAAGGACAGAAGGACAGAAGGACAGAATTCTCGATTCTCGATTCTACACAATTAGTAGACTGCCTGCCGGCAGCAATAAGGGTCCATTCACCGCTTTAGACAAAAACGTTTAACTGGTTTTCATTCTTATCCGTTTCAGAAAAAGGAAACCAGCAGCCGTTTAACGCTTTATGCCAACTGTTTAAACAGTAAACTTACCCGTTTCTCGAGCTCTGATAAAGCCGTTTGCACAATATAAACTCCTATCATTACATTGAATATTGTGTTTCTATATATTTTTAGGTGATCTGTTTTATATGGGGTGTAGGACTCCTTTACAGCTCATCCTTTGGTTTTTAATCCATAGATTGCAATAAATAAATAAATAAATAAAATAACTCGCATCATTCTGAGACAGATCGTTCAATTCGTGAAAGGAAAACGTTCTGGCCGCAGAGAAAATGGAAACTGCTTTTGTGGAGAAGTTTAGCTAATAGGCTTCGTTTAAATACCAGCCGCTGTCCGGATGGGACCCGAGGAGAGTCACACAATCATTTCCGGGCCACTCGAATGTCGCGCAAAAGTTGTTATGGTGATGAAACAATCAAATAATTAATAGCGTGCTCGCGCTCATATTATAATAAATGTAATTTCTTGCATGTCTCGCACCAATGATTAGGGCTTATAGTATTATTTTAATTCCCAAGACAATAACAATGGTTATGACCACCGAAGTCAAAACGCTGATCACTGAAACGTTTACAGCTATTTCAATTAACGTTGTCGGATGAAAAAAGCTCAAAGCCAAGACCGCAAGGTAGTATGGGATTTATATGCATAAATTCACCACAATTGCTATTAACAACTATCCACACTACCTTGCGGTCTTGGCTTGTAGGCTTTGAGCTTTCATCCGACAACGTTAATTGAAATAGCTGTATCTCGACACGATGGGGAAAGGGATTTGGGCATGAAAAGAAGATGCCCTCAGAACGAAATACCTACCACATTCTTCAAGGCCATATTGATCCGGAAAACTGTGAATGTGGTTTGGCACGCCGACAGGAAGAATGGTATCTTTCTTTGCCCTTATTCGGTGTGTATTCCATACAGTCTCGCAGAGGACATCTAGCTCTTTGAACCAGTGGTATCATAATAAATGCCAAAAGCGTCCTAAAATTTTAAAAAAGGAATCAAACAAATAAAGGGCTGTATGCATAACCGTTGTGGCATTTTTGGTGTTTTGGTTATTTTGTCAAAGCAAGGCCAAATTCTGGGCAATAAACGGTGCTCATAGCAGATATAACTTTCGTTTCAAGTAGGTGTTCCAGATACTATTTTCCAATTAATTGTGGATCGGAATTTGAAATCCAAGCCCTCAGCCAAAGTAGCTTCCCGCTTGCTGTATCCATGCATCCATATATTGCTAAAGGGAATGTGGAGTTTTGGTAGCCCATAAGTTTGTCACGGCCATCCAAAGAGTGGACCCAGTTGGGGCCCTTAGTCGTGAAGTTTCCTTTCTTTCGTTCTTTCTTAGCTCCAACACGACCACGCGCTTCGAGTCCCTCAGGGTCCAATTCGTACATTACATTATACACTTGGTCTCTCGTAACATTAAGCCCATATTCCTGTGTGATCTTTTTGTGCATTGCTCTGTAACCTGAGAGCTGACAGGGGCCTTTTTTTACCTTTTAACCCGTTCTCGACAGCCTGCATAACATCATCAATCCCAACGCTATTGCTATTGTAGTAAATTTCGAAGTGACGAAGCCTCCTATCAAGGCACGGATACTCCACGGGTATTGTGGAAAATCACGTCTCAAAAAGTCCAAGATTTCAGATCTTTGCAATCCTTGCTGAACATATTGAGACATTTTGGAAGATTTGGTGAACGTGCGTGGCGTGATGGGAATATTGAATCTTGCAAGGTACGCTGGTAGTGGCAGCGCTCGGCCACGCGAAAAATTATTTTCACTTTGCTTTAGAAAGTGAAAGTAAATTTTGGTATGGCCGAGCGCTGCCGACTAATATTGTTTTTCATTCTCCTTTAAAAACGCATTTCATTTCAGTTCACCTTCACTTTGCCTTATATTTTGCTTTTCATTCTTTTTTAATAATGCTTCAACTTTAATTCTGAACCGTGTTTGACTTTGATTCGCACTTGCATTTCATTTTACTTTAGCTTTCACTTTCCATTTAAATTCGCATTTCGTTTTACATTTAGGTGTATTTATATTTATATTTTGATTCTGGTTTTATTTTTATTTATGTCGGCATTTCTTTTACATTTCAAATCAATTTGCTTTTTATTATTATTATTATTTTGAAATAAAATACCCTAAAAACCAGTGGCAGTCCTCGGCCACCATAGACACGGGCCGAAAGGCATCATGGGATGAATTTTCGTTTTGAGCAACTCTCGTTCAGTTTCAAATGAACCTTCGAGCTGTGAGGACCTCGAGGAACTACAAATTTTCAGACTTTTAGCCGCTATGGAAGCACAAATCGGCCTAAATTGAAGGTTATGCGATTACTCTTGTATAGGTACCATTGATTTTTACAACTGAATAACTTGAGGTATCATTCTAGGCCGATCGAAAGCCTTACTCGTGCACCGACTACAAATTTGAGCCACAACAAACACAAATTGGCCTTCATTGTTGATAAGATTCCTCTTGTTACTTAGCGGGGTTTTAAGCCCGTTGATCGATCGAAAGACTTATTAAAGCAAGGCTGCATGAGGATTTCCAACCGAGGAATATTTTGTAACGAAAACTATAAGCTTAAATCACGGAATTACCAAGGTTGGTAACCACAACAATCGATCGTTGCATTTTATAGTCCTCTTGAGTTTTAGAATGTTATTATTTTGAAATACACGAAGGCAATTTTTGTTGTACTGAATGCTGGTAGTGCTGGATTTGTGTTGTTACGAAGAATAAATACATTAATAAATAATAAAACTGTAAAATCGTGTGAAACAAATAATCAATGAAATCAATATTATTGAATAAGTTTTAATACAAAAACAGATTTCGGTCCCATCGACCATTACAAATCTGACAACTGTTGACTTTTTTATATAATATCACAGATTATCCCTTGTTAAAACTTCAGGAGGAAAACATGATTTAAAAACCTAATGGAAATAAAGCAGTGATTAACATACATTTTTGCATCTGAACAAGAACCATCCTTGTAGAAAGAAATCCAATTCTGGCCATAAAGACCTGGTAGAAAATTGTGATTAGAAGGACCTCAGGCAAAAAGGAATTCAAACTCCTGGGCTTGAAAATGAAAATGCAGAGTGTTTTGGCACTCTACTCTGAGTTTGTGGCAAAACAATTCAAGGTACTAAGGAACCATTTTTTTCTTTGGGCCCTCTTACTTGGAATGTGATTAGAGCAAAACAATCAGGACCGTGCACATGAGAACAACTAATGTTCTTTCGCTTGAGCACACGTCTTAGGTAATTTATAACAAATGTGCAATTGCCTATGTCATAAGCAACCAGGAATTGCAAAGGTGGTTGCTTAGGAAGGATGCTTGCTTATGAGAGTCAAAGTACAACAATAGAGAATGGTTGCTGAAAGGGAGCAAACTGTAGTTCCAAAAATTTTAACTAACAACTTTCCTAACAGAGATAATTCTTATGAGGTATTTATGTAAACCATTAAACAATTCCCTCAAAATTTAAATGCCAATTAGTGGTGGAGCAAGGAAAGAAGTGTTGAAATGTTTCTACATTGAAGCAGAACTATTTTCACCACAAGATCCCCCATATACTTCATGCTTTTATTGGGTAATTAAAAAAGTTAATGAAGCCTTTTGAGAAGTCGGTACAGAAATGGGAAACAGAAATTTCACCTGCTGGCTTATAGCCCCCCCCCCCCCCCCCCCCCTACACCCTTGCCATCCTTGATAATCAAGGAATACCCAGGGGCATAGCTAGGGGAGTCCTGGGGTATCCGTGACTCCCACTTTGTGAGATAATTTTAATAAAACACAACGTGGTATCGACATGACAATCTGGTAAGTACCCTGGGTGTGACACAGTGTGAAACCCCCTTTGAAAAATCCTAGCTATGCCCTTGCATACCATAGTTTAATGGAGTTGATCAGGAGCCCATTGATATTATAATAGAAAACAATTAATAGTAATCAAAATAATTATAGCAATTCATAAGTGATACAAAAGCTCCAACAAATATCCAGTGAGCCAAAATTTCCCCCAACTATGAAGGTTATTTGAGATTTTCTTTGTGGGTGTGCCAGGATTTCTGAAGGCAACCAGACCAAATTCAAAGACAACCCGATCTATTCCGAAGATGTCCAAAGATGTTCAGAAAAATTCAGAAGTTTCCATGGACCTCAGTCCTGCGTTTAATAATATCCAGCTGTAATCATAATGTTCAGAATGACAAAAACCTACAAAAAGTGCTAAATTTTCATTAACATAACTATATTTTTAATTGGATCATTGTGATCAGTTAAGGCTGATGGCTCAAATCTGTAAGCCAGGAGTGAGAAATTGCTCCATAGGCGTGAGTTGATATGAGATTGGAATTTTGGACTCGCAGGCATGAGACAATTATTATTTATCTTAGGAATCAACAAAGAAATTTATTTAACAGACTGATGAAATCATTGAATACAAGTTTATAATTTTATTTATATAATAACACCTTATTGATAATTATCTGCTTAAATATGAAACAACTGACATAATGACAATAATGAATGACAATAATTTGCAGTTCTCAATCCAATATTTGTGGGTCTTAAGAGCTTTGGATTTTTGCTAAAAGCTGGGCTTTATATAATGACAGACCAAAACCCTCACTGCCATGCCTCAAGCCCCAATATTTTGGGCCAAGCATTAAAAATGTAATTCTTGTTTGGCTGCTATTTTCAGGGAAAAGAGCTGACTGAAGGGCTCCACATTTTCCAACGAGTTCTTCCCTTGACCACTCTGATGATTTGGGCGTTTCTGGTTCCTTCGGAAGAAGAAAATTAAAATTAAAAATGCCTCCTACATTCAAATACTCAAATATTCATTCCAATGTGGCACTTACTGGTGCATTACTGAATAATGTCTTCCGAGAAGAACCGCTTCTTGAAGTCTTGTTCGATGGTTTTCCAGGGCTATTTCCTGTTGGGCCACCGTGCTTTCGTTTTTCTCTTCGATCAGACATACCTGCAAGAAAATGACTTGATGTTTAAGCTCAAAAAAAGCAAAATCGTAGACAATAGCCGTCTAAATTTTCTTGACATTCTGCTTACGAACACTCGTGATAACCTACACAAATGACCGAACTTTAATCGCAAATAACAGAAAATCGGTGAGAGGTACGACCGGGTACGACGTCCTAAATTAAAAGAATAACTATTTCTACAAAAGATGGTGCGATTTTCATGGCTAGAACTCACGCGATATAGCGTCAAGAAACGAACGCGTTGGTTGACTACACAACGTGGACGAAAGCCGCCATATTGGACCGGCTTGCGAGGAAGCCGAATAATAACTAATTCTACTGAAAAAAAATGCGATATAAACAAGTAAATAGAAAAAGTAGAAACATACCTTTCATGAAAACTCCTTTACGGGTAAAAACGGACTACATTTTCGAAGAAAACCACCATAAAAACCCATGGAATGTTTCGTGGAGAAATTCTCGCAGAAAAGACTGTGAATGAATTCGATGATCTGATTGGTCGACCACTCCTACCAGGATACCTTTCGGCCCGTGTCCAACCTCCTCTGGTTTTAGTGAGTGATTCTTCATTGTTTTGGCTAAGTTAATGGGGCAATGTCACCAACCCTTAGCATTGTTGTGAAAAGTTAAGAAACTTGTTTGCGTCAATGGAAACCAAAATATGGTGGTTTATACTACAGCAATGGAACTGCGAATGGCCAGGATGGAAATGGATATCCGACTGCAACTTGAACAAATTGGCCAATTTTTTCCGTTTCCGTTCCGTTTTTTCTGTTTTTCCGATATGTCTTGAAAAGATCGTAAAAACTGACATTTAGAAAATCACTCGATATTTTTCTCTTGGTGTTGAAAGAGCATTTTATGACCAGTAAAGGCACATTGCATTTCACATGTGCCGTATCTAATACTATTTGGGTCGACTCAAATAATTAAATTCGACACTTTGATTTAGACTTCGAATTCAATAGAGCCGCATTGCATTCATGAGCGAGTTCATATAAAGTTGGGAAAAATGTAGAATTGTGGGTAAAACATAATTTAAAAATTCGATTCGGCACATGTGAAGTTCGACGTACAAAACAACTGTCGACAGTCTGTCGAATATTCGAATGGCTCAGTCGAAGATGCGGCAGAAGTCGCACAGTCGAATTTAATTTGAGTTAAACGTCGAATTTCACATGCATTTAATTCCTGAATTAGATTCGGCACATGTGGAATGCGACGTTGAAACCGTGCCTTGGTCAGTTATTTAGTACAAGTTTGACCCAAAACTGCAAAACCACAATTCTGCCTGATGGGGCGCCGTTTGCAAAAAAAAAAAAATATTTAGCTTAATTTTGTCATTTTTTCCATCATTAACTAAATAATGCTTTGTGACATGATATCATTGAAGACGCCATAAATTATTTCATATAAAATCTTATTACTTCAAATCATGGCTTTATTATTTGATATAATAAATTTTGATTTCCAATCATGCGTTAATGTTTTGAAATCACGACTTGCTAATTTAAATGTAAGTTTTATATTTGAAATATTTGCTTTGCGATTTCAAATCATTCATTGATTAGCTGATATCCGGCGGATTATGGTTCATTCAACCGCTTATCTATTTCTGGTGTCTGTTTAGCCTGGTTTTCACTAGCGACGTAAGTGTAAGCGGAAGCATAAGACTTTGCATCAAGTGAAAACGAACATTGACAAAATTATAACATTGATCCTTACGCTTGTGCATATATTATATACATATCGGGCCTGTTTTCACTGGACATATTGGGAAGTGGCAGGCTCCTGGAAGTGGTCATAAAAAGTTTGCTCGAAGAGGACCCACCTTTCGTAGGCGATAGGGGAGCTACGCAAAATACCACCTATCTGATGAGCATAATGGACAAAATTTATTGGCGTAAAAAATTGAGATGAGACTTTAATATTCTCTGTACATGAAGATTGCCTTGCTAGAAAAACGGCACAAAAAGGTTTGAGTCTTTTTCTCAGTTTCTACTCCAAATAGAATGGGGGCTATACCAACAAGACACCATCTTTTTAGGTGGGGGAGAGGTACATAAAACGACAGCAGTCTTATTGTAAAATGGTTGGTCCTGTCCGAGCGGTTCAATTTTGACTATTTCCCTAATCGCTGTTTTACATGCTTCCACGTATGCTCATGCTTATGTCGGTAGCGCAAACCAGGCTTTTGTGGGAAAATGGAACGATTTAAGGTACTGTTATAAACTTGTTACAATTTTTCGTGCAACTTGCTTCGCAAAAAGAATTCACTGTAAGTTGCACGCACGATTTTTACGTGTAATACTCCCAACGATTTTCAACAACAATTTTCTTCAAGTTGCGCAACAATAATACGTGTAAAATGGCTCTTGCAACTTGTTTCGCCACACTCTTATAGTCAAAAAATCACAGCCAAGTACGGATGTGATGTTTGACGCACTCCTCAGGCTGAACAACAGTGTTGTTCAGCCTGCTGTTCACAGGTCTTCTTTCTACGTTTTTTCTGGGGCCGACTCTTCCTCAAATACAAATTACAACAAACAAAAATTGATAGTTTTTCGCTTATGACGATCCGACTAAGCACGTTTGCCGTTGTATCACGCACTCGCCCATTTTTTGTGATGTTGGTGAAAATGTCCCCTAAAGGTTGGGGACAGATGCGTCACTTTTTAGCATTTTTTTCGTGAGAAAAGTTGCATGGCAATTGTAAAGTGTTACATTGTACGTGTGACTTGAAACAATTTCTTTTTTCGAGACAAGTTGTACGAACAATTTTTGTGTGCAACAGCACCTTAAGGAAAACTGATATCTAGTTGAACTGAACGGCTTTTAGTATTCCTTATTAATGGCTATCAACAGACTAGGTAAATATTGATTTCTGGACTGGATAATGTCAGGAAGCCTTCTGTCATTATATAATATTGCATCGGGGCCATAAGCAAAATAATGAATATTGAATGACAGGTGCTAAATACTTTAAAGTCGTCTGAGAAATTAAAGTTGTCTCGAGACGACTTTAACGTCTAATATCAAAACGGAAAATCAAGCCAGACGAATTTAAAGTCTTTAACGACTTTAGCAACTTATTTTAAGAGCGTCCTTTTTTTAGACGCACTTAAAGGTGTTGTTACAGATAAGGTTTTTTGTTTGTGCAACTTGTCTCGTCAAAAAAAAAAAATTGTCGCAAGTTGCACTGACGGTTTTTACATCCCCTCGTGGAACTGAATGGAATATTTTGCTACTTTTTGCAACAAATTTCTTCAAGTTGCACAACGAAAATACGTGAAACATGGCTCTTGCAACTTTTTTCGCCACACTCTTTAAGACAACCAAGTGTCTTTTTTTAACTCGCGCACTCAATAATTTAATTTTTACTCGCGAGACAATTTGCATAGCAATTGTAACGTGTAACATTGTACGTGCAACTTGCAACAATTTTTTTGCGAGAAAAGTTTTCATGTATAACAGCACATATAAACGCTAAATGCCGGCGTCAAGATGATGATCCCGAATAAAAGCGGCCATTATAACAGAATATTGAATAACTCGTCTGGGGGACTGTTAGGGGGCCCGGGTTTTTTTTTTTCACACAATTTCAGACACGACACCAATTTTTCGGTTGTAAATTTTTTGACGTACATTTAAAACCCATCAACCCATACATTTTTGGAAAACAGAGAGTCTGTGCTTTCTTTTAGTGCAAAAATAATTAAAATATGACTTAATGAAAAAATATGAAAAATCCAGAAAGGCAAATTAATCATTTTTTTACAAACCTACTTGAGCTTTGGCTAAATATATTTTTGTTTTGCATGCGGATTTTTCTTATTATCATGCACTATATCAAAATATGCATGCCTTTGGTACTGAACAATAACAAATTATGTAATATTTTGACTTTATAGTAGACCTATTTTTTTGTGAAAACCATTAAAATCAGTTCAAGGTTCAGTTTAGTCTAGGAGTAATTTTAACGTCAGAAAAATATTAATTTTGTTGCGCGTGCATCAGGGTCTGTAAAAATACAATTTTATAATATCTTGATCTACTCCTTTGTCTGGGTCTGTCTGGTCCAGCCCTTGGTCTTCCATTCACATCTTTCAGCGTTTTAGCTCCATTTCGTTCGGGATCATCATATCCTTTATTTATTTAGCATATGGCTCAGTTAGCTTCATAACAACACAAATGGCTAAGTCTTTGCTGGCAGGCCTTTGCCTTTGCCAGTATAAATAGAAGTGTTGAGCACATAGCCAGTTGAGGAATCTGCTATTTATAAAATCTTTGAGTCCAAATCAACTCTGTTTCAAAGTCAAAAACTGCCTAAACTGGACTCGTCCCTTGAATTTCATGAGCGTCTCATCCAAAAACAAATTCTGGGAAGGTGCATAAATAGTAGCTGTAATTCTTGGTAGTTTATCCCTCTTGATTAGGGTCAGCATGCAGGTTCTGGTGCATTGTCATTGTTTACAAAATGAAGAAACCCCAGAAGGTGGAAGTAGCGTGCGATCTCTAAACATGGTGTTTGGAAACCGTGGGTGTTTATGACAGATTTGTTAGACCAGTAACACTTAATGCTATTTTTTCTCACCAAATCCATTGCTTAGGTGAGACCAAACCGTGCCTTCAGTTCTGGGATGGCAAAATCGTGGAGATGACCTTGCAAATTTTTTTTTATGTGTAACATTGTATGTTCAACTTGGAACAAACAGAAAGGCTTTTAGTATTCGGTAAACATTGAAGCCTTCTGTCATTGAATAATCTTGTATTGGAGCCGGAGGCGGAATAATGAATAATGAACAACGCAACGGGTCCCAATACAAAAATGGACAATAAGGAAATGTCAAAGCTTTAAACATTAGTAATAAAGAACAGTGAAGCCATTATAACAGAATAATGAATTACCGGTCCGCCGTCTTAAAAGAAAGATCTCAAGGAACTAGGCGAATTTCATTTTTGATTTATCGTCATTCTCGTTCACTACTGAAATCTAGCAGCAAACTAACTATATGTCGGTCTTTGCGAAAAAAACTGCTACAAAAATGAATAACATCCTAGCAAGTCAAACAACCTTCATTAAAATTCACACTTCGCTTGTATCTGTCTTGAAGGAGGCTACGTTAAAATATTGCATGATTAGCAGCAAATTGAAGCTACCATCTAAAAATGATCTAAGTGTAGTAGATCATGATTGACAACAGTGTCATTCAAACTGCTCAGAAATATACATCTGAGCACCCTTGCTGACCACCATTGCCGGATTAGCTAGCTATAGGCAATTACACCAATTAAAGATAAACATACATTACACATGCATTAGCTATTTAGTAATGTACTTCCCTATAATGTTGATCAGCAACAAAAGTGTCAGACAGTGGCAGGCGGTTTGTCTTTTACTGTATGTTGTTGAAGGAAAGGGGATCGATATCTAAAGAGATTAAAAGGTAAGTGTAAGTCTTATATCTTGGAAAACCTACCGAATATGTCTTTGAGTGAAGTAACATTCATAACCGCTCTTGATTGGTTCTCAAACAATATTCATTCACTAATTGTTACTTTCGGAAAACCGAGACAGACAGAAGGACAGAAGGACAGAAGGACAGAATTCTCGATTCTCGATTCTACACAATTAGTAGACTGCCTGCCGGCAGCAATAAGGGTCCATTCACCGCTTTAGACAAAAACGTTTAACTGGTTTTCATTCTTATCCGTTTCAGAAAAAGGAAACCAGCAGCCGTTTAACGCTTTATGCCAACTGTTTAAACAGTAAACTTACCCGTTTCTCGAGCTCTGATAAAGCCGTTTGCACAATATAAACTCCTATCATTACATTGAATATTGTGTTTCTATATATTTTTAGGTGATCTGTTTTATATGGGGTGTAGGACTCCTTTACAGCTCATCCTTTGGTTTTTAATCCATAGATTGCAATAAATAAATAAATAAATAAAATAACTCGCATCATTCTGAGACAGATCGTTCAATTCGTGAAAGGAAAACGTTCTGGCCGCAGAGAAAATGGAAACTGCTTTTGTGGAGAAGTTTAGCTAATAGGCTTCGTTTAAATACCAGCCGCTGTCCGGATGGGACCCGAGGAGAGTCACACAATCATTTCCGGGCCACTCGAATGTCGCGCAAAAGTTGTTATGGTGATGAAACAATCAAATAATTAATAGCGTGCTCGCGCTCATATTATAATAAATGTAATTTCTTGCATGTCTCGCACCAATGATTAGGGCTTATAGTATTATTTTAATTCCCAAGACAATAACAATGGTTATGACCACCGAAGTCAAAACGCTGATCACTGAAACGTTTACAGCTATTTCAATTAACGTTGTCGGATGAAAAAAGCTCAAAGCCAAGACCGCAAGGTAGTATGGGATTTATATGCATAAATTCACCACAATTGCTATTAACAACTATCCACACTACCTTGCGGTCTTGGCTTGTAGGCTTTGAGCTTTCATCCGACAACGTTAATTGAAATAGCTGTATCTCGACACGATGGGGAAAGGGATTTGGGCATGAAAAGAAGATGCCCTCAGAACGAAATACCTACCACATTCTTCAAGGCCATATTGATCCGGAAAACTGTGAATGTGGTTTGGCACGCCGACAGGAAGAATGGTATCTTTCTTTGCCCTTATTCGGTGTGTATTCCATACAGTCTCGCAGAGGACATCTAGCTCTTTGAACCAGTGGTATCATAATAAATGCCAAAAGCGTCCTAAAATTTTAAAAAAGGAATCAAACAAATAAAGGGCTGTATGCATAACCGTTGTGGCATTTTTGGTGTTTTGGTTATTTTGTCAAAGCAAGGCCAAATTCTGGGCAATAAACGGTGCTCATAGCAGATATAACTTTCGTTTCAAGTAGGTGTTCCAGATACTATTTTCCAATTAATTGTGGATCGGAATTTGAAATCCAAGCCCTCAGCCAAAGTAGCTTCCCGCTTGCTGTATCCATGCATCCATATATTGCTAAAGGGAATGTGGAGTTTTGGTAGCCCATAAGTTTGTCACGGCCATCCAAAGAGTGGACCCAGTTGGGGCCCTTAGTCGTGAAGTTTCCTTTCTTTCGTTCTTTCTTAGCTCCAACACGACCACGCGCTTCGAGTCCCTCAGGGTCCAATTCGTACATTACATTATACACTTGGTCTCTCGTAACATTAAGCCCATATTCCTGTGTGATCTTTTTGTGCATTGCTCTGTAACCTGAGAGCTGACAGGGGCCTTTTTTTACCTTTTAACCCGTTCTCGACAGCCTGCATAACATCATCAATCCCAACGCTATTGCTATTGTAGTAAATTTCGAAGTGACGAAGCCTCCTATCAAGGCACGGATACTCCACGGGTATTGTGGAAAATCACGTCTCAAAAAGTCCAAGATTTCAGATCTTTGCAATCCTTGCTGAACATATTGAGACATTTTGGAAGATTTGGTGAACGTGCGTGGCGTGATGGGAATATTGAATCTTGCAAGGTACGCTGGTAGTGGCAGCGCTCGGCCACGCGAAAAATTATTTTCACTTTGCTTTAGAAAGTGAAAGTAAATTTTGGTATGGCCGAGCGCTGCCGACTAATATTGTTTTTCATTCTCCTTTAAAAACGCATTTCATTTCAGTTCACCTTCACTTTGCCTTATATTTTGCTTTTCATTCTTTTTTAATAATGCTTCAACTTTAATTCTGAACCGTGTTTGACTTTGATTCGCACTTGCATTTCATTTTACTTTAGCTTTCACTTTCCATTTAAATTCGCATTTCGTTTTACATTTAGGTGTATTTATATTTATATTTTGATTCTGGTTTTATTTTTATTTATGTCGGCATTTCTTTTACATTTCAAATCAATTTGCTTTTTATTATTATTATTATTTTGAAATAAAATACCCTAAAAACCAGTGGCAGTCCTCGGCCACCATAGACACGGGCCGAAAGGCATCATGGGATGAATTTTCGTTTTGAGCAACTCTCGTTCAGTTTCAAATGAACCTTCGAGCTGTGAGGACCTCGAGGAACTACAAATTTTCAGACTTTTAGCCGCTATGGAAGCACAAATCGGCCTAAATTGAAGGTTATGCGATTACTCTTGTATAGGTACCATTGATTTTTACAACTGAATAACTTGAGGTATCATTCTAGGCCGATCGAAAGCCTTACTCGTGCACCGACTACAAATTTGAGCCACAACAAACACAAATTGGCCTTCATTGTTGATAAGATTCCTCTTGTTACTTAGCGGGGTTTTAAGCCCGTTGATCGATCGAAAGACTTATTAAAGCAAGGCTGCATGAGGATTTCCAACCGAGGAATATTTTGTAACGAAAACTATAAGCTTAAATCACGGAATTACCAAGGTTGGTAACCACAACAATCGATCGTTGCATTTTATAGTCCTCTTGAGTTTTAGAATGTTATTATTTTGAAATACACGAAGGCAATTTTTGTTGTACTGAATGCTGGTAGTGCTGGATTTGTGTTGTTACGAAGAATAAATACATTAATAAATAATAAAACTGTAAAATCGTGTGAAACAAATAATCAATGAAATCAATATTATTGAATAAGTTTTAATACAAAAACAGATTTCGGTCCCATCGACCATTACAAATCTGACAACTGTTGACTTTTTTATATAATATCACAGATTATCCCTTGTTAAAACTTCAGGAGGAAAACATGATTTAAAAACCTAATGGAAATAAAGCAGTGATTAACATACATTTTTGCATCTGAACAAGAACCATCCTTGTAGAAAGAAATCCAATTCTGGCCATAAAGACCTGGTAGAAAATTGTGATTAGAAGGACCTCAGGCAAAAAGGAATTCAAACTCCTGGGCTTGAAAATGAAAATGCAGAGTGTTTTGGCACTCTACTCTGAGTTTGTGGCAAAACAATTCAAGGTACTAAGGAACCATTTTTTTCTTTGGGCCCTCTTACTTGGAATGTGATTAGAGCAAAACAATCAGGACCGTGCACATGAGAACAACTAATGTTCTTTCGCTTGAGCACACGTCTTAGGTAATTTATAACAAATGTGCAATTGCCTATGTCATAAGCAACCAGGAATTGCAAAGGTGGTTGCTTAGGAAGGATGCTTGCTTATGAGAGTCAAAGTACAACAATAGAGAATGGTTGCTGAAAGGGAGCAAACTGTAGTTCCAAAAATTTTAACTAACAACTTTCCTAACAGAGATAATTCTTATGAGGTATTTATGTAAACCATTAAACAATTCCCTCAAAATTTAAATGCCAATTAGTGGTGGAGCAAGGAAAGAAGTGTTGAAATGTTTCTACATTGAAGCAGAACTATTTTCACCACAAGATCCCCCATATACTTCATGCTTTTATTGGGTAATTAAAAAAGTTAATGAAGCCTTTTGAGAAGTCGGTACAGAAATGGGAAACAGAAATTTCACCTGCTGGCTTATAGCCCCCCCCCCCCCCCCCCCCCCTACACCCTTGCCATCCTTGATAATCAAGGAATACCCAGGGGCATAGCTAGGGGAGTCCTGGGGTATCCGTGACTCCCACTTTGTGAGATAATTTTAATAAAACACAACGTGGTATCGACATGACAATCTGGTAAGTACCCTGGGTGTGACACAGTGTGAAACCCCCTTTGAAAAATCCTAGCTATGCCCTTGCATACCATAGTTTAATGGAGTTGATCAGGAGCCCATTGATATTATAATAGAAAACAATTAATAGTAATCAAAATAATTATAGCAATTCATAAGTGATACAAAAGCTCCAACAAATATCCAGTGAGCCAAAATTTCCCCCAACTATGAAGGTTATTTGAGATTTTCTTTGTGGGTGTGCCAGGATTTCTGAAGGCAACCAGACCAAATTCAAAGACAACCCGATCTATTCCGAAGATGTCCAAAGATGTTCAGAAAAATTCAGAAGTTTCCATGGACCTCAGTCCTGCGTTTAATAATATCCAGCTGTAATCATAATGTTCAGAATGACAAAAACCTACAAAAAGTGCTAAATTTTCATTAACATAACTATATTTTTAATTGGATCATTGTGATCAGTTAAGGCTGATGGCTCAAATCTGTAAGCCAGGAGTGAGAAATTGCTCCATAGGCGTGAGTTGATATGAGATTGGAATTTTGGACTCGCAGGCATGAGACAATTATTATTTATCTTAGGAATCAACAAAGAAATTTATTTAACAGACTGATGAAATCATTGAATACAAGTTTATAATTTTATTTATATAATAACACCTTATTGATAATTATCTGCTTAAATATGAAACAACTGACATAATGACAATAATGAATGACAATAATTTGCAGTTCTCAATCCAATATTTGTGGGTCTTAAGAGCTTTGGATTTTTGCTAAAAGCTGGGCTTTATATAATGACAGACCAAAACCCTCACTGCCATGCCTCAAGCCCCAATATTTTGGGCCAAGCATTAAAAATGTAATTCTTGTTTGGCTGCTATTTTCAGGGAAAAGAGCTGACTGAAGGGCTCCACATTTTCCAACGAGTTCTTCCCTTGACCACTCTGATGATTTGGGCGTTTCTGGTTCCTTCGGAAGAAGAAAATTAAAATTAAAAATGCCTCCTACATTCAAATACTCAAATATTCATTCCAATGTGGCACTTACTGGTGCATTACTGAATAATGTCTTCCGAGAAGAACCGCTTCTTGAAGTCTTGTTCGATGGTTTTCCAGGGCTATTTCCTGTTGGGCCACCGTGCTTTCGTTTTTCTCTTCGATCAGACATACCTGCAAGAAAATGACTTGATGTTTAAGCTCAAAAAAAGCAAAATCGTAGACAATAGCCGTCTAAATTTTCTTGACATTCTGCTTACGAACACTCGTGATAACCTACACAAATGACCGAACTTTAATCGCAAATAACAGAAAATCGGTGAGAGGTACGACCGGGTACGACGTCCTAAATTAAAAGAATAACTATTTCTACAAAAGATGGTGCGATTTTCATGGCTAGAACTCACGCGATATAGCGTCAAGAAACGAACGCGTTGGTTGACTACACAACGTGGACGAAAGCCGCCATATTGGACCGGCTTGCGAGGAAGCCGAATAATAACTAATTCTACTGAAAAAAAATGCGATATAAACAAGTAAATAGAAAAAGTAGAAACATACCTTTCATGAAAACTCCTTTACGGGTAAAAACGGACTACATTTTCGAAGAAAACCACCATAAAAACCCATGGAATGTTTCGTGGAGAAATTCTCGCAGAAAAGACTGTGAATGAATTCGATGATCTGATTGGTCGACCACTCCTACCAGGATACCTTTCGGCCCGTGTCCAACCTCCTCTGGTTTTAGTGAGTGATTCTTCATTGTTTTGGCTAAGTTAATGGGGCAATGTCACCAACCCTTAGCATTGTTGTGAAAAGTTAAGAAACTTGTTTGCGTCAATGGAAACCAAAATATGGTGGTTTATACTACAGCAATGGAACTGCGAATGGCCAGGATGGAAATGGATATCCGACTGCAACTTGAACAAATTGGCCAATTTTTTCCGTTTCCGTTCCGTTTTTTCTGTTTT
The DNA here is from genome assembly GCA_024195265.1 of Dendrophyllia cribrosa. Classification (NCBI taxonomy): domain Eukaryota; kingdom Metazoa; phylum Cnidaria; class Anthozoa; order Scleractinia; family Dendrophylliidae; genus Dendrophyllia; species Dendrophyllia cribrosa. The sequence goes on along the minus strand of JAJLRJ010000007.1, from coordinate 35,128,426 downwards.
TCCGATATGTCTTGAAAAGATCGTAAAAACTGACATTTAGAAAATCACTCGATATTTTTCTCTTGGTGTTGAAAGAGCATTTTATGACCAGTAAAGGCACATTGCATTTCACATGTGCCGTATCTAATACTATTTGGGTCGACTCAAATAATTAAATTCGACACTTTGATTTAGACTTCGAATTCAATAGAGCCGCATTGCATTCATGAGCGAGTTCATATAAAGTTGGGAAAAATGTAGAATTGTGGGTAAAACATAATTTAAAAATTCGATTCGGCACATGTGAAGTTCGACGTACAAAACAACTGTCGACAGTCTGTCGAATATTCGAATGGCTCAGTCGAAGATGCGGCAGAAGTCGCACAGTCGAATTTAATTTGAGTTAAACGTCGAATTTCACATGCATTTAATTCCTGAATTAGATTCGGCACATGTGGAATGCGACGTTGAAACCGTGCCTTGGTCAGTTATTTAGTACAAGTTTGACCCAAAACTGCAAAACCACAATTCTGCCTGATGGGGCGCCGTTTGCAAAAAAAAAAAAATATTTAGCTTAATTTTGTCATTTTTTCCATCATTAACTAAATAATGCTTTGTGACATGATATCATTGAAGACGCCATAAATTATTTCATATAAAATCTTATTACTTCAAATCATGGCTTTATTATTTGATATAATAAATTTTGATTTCCAATCATGCGTTAATGTTTTGAAATCACGACTTGCTAATTTAAATGTAAGTTTTATATTTGAAATATTTGCTTTGCGATTTCAAATCATTCATTGATTAGCTGATATCCGGCGGATTATGGTTCATTCAACCGCTTATCTATTTCTGGTGTCTGTTTAGCCTGGTTTTCACTAGCGACGTAAGTGTAAGCGGAAGCATAAGACTTTGCATCAAGTGAAAACGAACATTGACAAAATTATAACATTGATCCTTACGCTTGTGCATATATTATATACATATCGGGCCTGTTTTCACTGGACATATTGGGAAGTGGCAGGCTCCTGGAAGTGGTCATAAAAAGTTTGCTCGAAGAGGACCCACCTTTCGTAGGCGATAGGGGAGCTACGCAAAATACCACCTATCTGATGAGCATAATGGACAAAATTTATTGGCGTAAAAAATTGAGATGAGACTTTAATATTCTCTGTACATGAAGATTGCCTTGCTAGAAAAACGGCACAAAAAGGTTTGAGTCTTTTTCTCAGTTTCTACTCCAAATAGAATGGGGGCTATACCAACAAGACACCATCTTTTTAGGTGGGGGAGAGGTACATAAAACGACAGCAGTCTTATTGTAAAATGGTTGGTCCTGTCCGAGCGGTTCAATTTTGACTATTTCCCTAATCGCTGTTTTACATGCTTCCACGTATGCTCATGCTTATGTCGGTAGCGCAAACCAGGCTTTTGTGGGAAAATGGAACGATTTAAGGTACTGTTATAAACTTGTTACAATTTTTCGTGCAACTTGCTTCGCAAAAAGAATTCACTGTAAGTTGCACGCACGATTTTTACGTGTAATACTCCCAACGATTTTCAACAACAATTTTCTTCAAGTTGCGCAACAATAATACGTGTAAAATGGCTCTTGCAACTTGTTTCGCCACACTCTTATAGTCAAAAAATCACAGCCAAGTACGGATGTGATGTTTGACGCACTCCTCAGGCTGAACAACAGTGTTGTTCAGCCTGCTGTTCACAGGTCTTCTTTCTACGTTTTTTCTGGGGCCGACTCTTCCTCAAATACAAATTACAACAAACAAAAATTGATAGTTTTTCGCTTATGACGATCCGACTAAGCACGTTTGCCGTTGTATCACGCACTCGCCCATTTTTTGTGATGTTGGTGAAAATGTCCCCTAAAGGTTGGGGACAGATGCGTCACTTTTTAGCATTTTTTTCGTGAGAAAAGTTGCATGGCAATTGTAAAGTGTTACATTGTACGTGTGACTTGAAACAATTTCTTTTTTCGAGACAAGTTGTACGAACAATTTTTGTGTGCAACAGCACCTTAAGGAAAACTGATATCTAGTTGAACTGAACGGCTTTTAGTATTCCTTATTAATGGCTATCAACAGACTAGGTAAATATTGATTTCTGGACTGGATAATGTCAGGAAGCCTTCTGTCATTATATAATATTGCATCGGGGCCATAAGCAAAATAATGAATATTGAATGACAGGTGCTAAATACTTTAAAGTCGTCTGAGAAATTAAAGTTGTCTCGAGACGACTTTAACGTCTAATATCAAAACGGAAAATCAAGCCAGACGAATTTAAAGTCTTTAACGACTTTAGCAACTTATTTTAAGAGCGTCCTTTTTTTAGACGCACTTAAAGGTGTTGTTACAGATAAGGTTTTTTGTTTGTGCAACTTGTCTCGTCAAAAAAAAAAAATTGTCGCAAGTTGCACTGACGGTTTTTACATCCCCTCGTGGAACTGAATGGAATATTTTGCTACTTTTTGCAACAAATTTCTTCAAGTTGCACAACGAAAATACGTGAAACATGGCTCTTGCAACTTTTTTCGCCACACTCTTTAAGACAACCAAGTGTCTTTTTTTAACTCGCGCACTCAATAATTTAATTTTTACTCGCGAGACAATTTGCATAGCAATTGTAACGTGTAACATTGTACGTGCAACTTGCAACAATTTTTTTGCGAGAAAAGTTTTCATGTATAACAGCACATATAAACGCTAAATGCCGGCGTCAAGATGATGATCCCGAATAAAAGCGGCCATTATAACAGAATATTGAATAACTCGTCTGGGGGACTGTTAGGGGGCCCGGGTTTTTTTTTTTCACACAATTTCAGACACGACACCAATTTTTCGGTTGTAAATTTTTTGACGTACATTTAAAACCCATCAACCCATACATTTTTGGAAAACAGAGAGTCTGTGCTTTCTTTTAGTGCAAAAATAATTAAAATATGACTTAATGAAAAAATATGAAAAATCCAGAAAGGCAAATTAATCATTTTTTTACAAACCTACTTGAGCTTTGGCTAAATATATTTTTGTTTTGCATGCGGATTTTTCTTATTATCATGCACTATATCAAAATATGCATGCCTTTGGTACTGAACAATAACAAATTATGTAATATTTTGACTTTATAGTAGACCTATTTTTTTGTGAAAACCATTAAAATCAGTTCAAGGTTCAGTTTAGTCTAGGAGTAATTTTAACGTCAGAAAAATATTAATTTTGTTGCGCGTGCATCAGGGTCTGTAAAAATACAATTTTATAATATCTTGATCTACTCCTTTGTCTGGGTCTGTCTGGTCCAGCCCTTGGTCTTCCATTCACATCTTTCAGCGTTTTAGCTCCATTTCGTTCGGGATCATCATATCCTTTATTTATTTAGCATATGGCTCAGTTAGCTTCATAACAACACAAATGGCTAAGTCTTTGCTGGCAGGCCTTTGCCTTTGCCAGTATAAATAGAAGTGTTGAGCACATAGCCAGTTGAGGAATCTGCTATTTATAAAATCTTTGAGTCCAAATCAACTCTGTTTCAAAGTCAAAAACTGCCTAAACTGGACTCGTCCCTTGAATTTCATGAGCGTCTCATCCAAAAACAAATTCTGGGAAGGTGCATAAATAGTAGCTGTAATTCTTGGTAGTTTATCCCTCTTGATTAGGGTCAGCATGCAGGTTCTGGTGCATTGTCATTGTTTACAAAATGAAGAAACCCCAGAAGGTGGAAGTAGCGTGCGATCTCTAAACATGGTGTTTGGAAACCGTGGGTGTTTATGACAGATTTGTTAGACCAGTAACACTTAATGCTATTTTTTCTCACCAAATCCATTGCTTAGGTGAGACCAAACCGTGCCTTCAGTTCTGGGATGGCAAAATCGTGGAGATGACCTTGCAAATTTTTTTTTATGTGTAACATTGTATGTTCAACTTGGAACAAACAGAAAGGCTTTTAGTATTCGGTAAACATTGAAGCCTTCTGTCATTGAATAATCTTGTATTGGAGCCGGAGGCGGAATAATGAATAATGAACAACGCAACGGGTCCCAATACAAAAATGGACAATAAGGAAATGTCAAAGCTTTAAACATTAGTAATAAAGAACAGTGAAGCCATTATAACAGAATAATGAATTACCGGTCCGCCGTCTTAAAAGAAAGATCTCAAGGAACTAGGCGAATTTCATTTTTGATTTATCGTCATTCTCGTTCACTACTGAAATCTAGCAGCAAACTAACTATATGTCGGTCTTTGCGAAAAAAACTGCTACAAAAATGAATAACATCCTAGCAAGTCAAACAACCTTCATTAAAATTCACACTTCGCTTGTATCTGTCTTGAAGGAGGCTACGTTAAAATATTGCATGATTAGCAGCAAATTGAAGCTACCATCTAAAAATGATCTAAGTGTAGTAGATCATGATTGACAACAGTGTCATTCAAACTGCTCAGAAATATACATCTGAGCACCCTTGCTGACCACCATTGCCGGATTAGCTAGCTATAGGCAATTACACCAATTAAAGATAAACATACATTACACATGCATTAGCTATTTAGTAATGTACTTCCCTATAATGTTGATCAGCAACAAAAGTGTCAGACAGTGGCAGGCGGTTTGTCTTTTACTGTATGTTGTTGAAGGAAAGGGGATCGATATCTAAAGAGATTAAAAGGTAAGTGTAAGTCTTATATCTTGGAAAACCTACCGAATATGTCTTTGAGTGAAGTAACATTCATAACTAAAAAGCGAACGAAAGTTAAAAATAGATGATTGGGTTAAATGATAATAACTATTAAACGTTTTACCTAAATTCAATTTAAAACGGCAACATAAGAGACAAGAAAATGTCACACACGGGCAATTCGTAAAATACATGATCGTTGACGTTAAGACCAGAAAAAAGGGCAGGAAATCGCGTGCGACCGCATTGGTTTTCGCGCCTAAAATTTGCCATATGGTAGCGAATATCTACTATGCACTTGAGCTTGCTTAGTATAGCTGCAGAATTTGTTTGAAACCTGCAAAGAAAATCGTTCTTCGGCTCTCTAACTTGATAGAGCTGGCAATGGTAATCCTTGAATTGATTTCTACATTTACATTCATTCAGTGTGAAGTTATCGGCAAGCGAAAAATTCGGCGCTGGCACGAGGATCTTTGTCTAGTCGTTTCAGTAATTTCGTGCCCGAAATGAGCTTTGTTAAGGGGTTGAACTGGGGTATGCTAATCCACCGATCCTTGCTATTTTTTGGCCCGATCCGACGTTATTTTCGTTAAATATACATTTTACTCGAAGTTTTCTGCCTTTGCTGGTGAAACTGGAAAAAAATAGTCGACAAAATACCAACATGCCGTCCAAGGCCGACCAAAAAATTAATGATCAGATCCACAATCCGAACTTCTAGATAGACAAAGTCCGGAATCTGCGTCAAAATTTTCGGCTGATCCGCGATCCACGGTAATTTTCAAATTCGCGAATCCGCTTAATTTATCGCTAAAATCCGCAGTGCGCCGTGCGCTTTTCAAGGCCAAATCTGCCGATCCGCGAACCTATTCACCCTCTCTTTGTTGTTGCTTTTCTTCATCTCTCGTTTTTTTTTTCAAAGAGTTCCGTCATGTATTCCGTGTCGAAAAAAAGCAGTTTCGATCCTTTACAGTTTTTTTTAATTTAATGAAGTAAACTCCATTTTCTGCAAGTGTACCGCTTACCGCTACAACAGCTTTGATACATTCAAGTACGTTTTTCTTTATGATTTCTTATCGCGGATACATGTTTTCGATTCTCTGCGTTTTTTGTCTGTTTATGGTAGTAATCGTTTGGAACTTTCTTTCAGTTTGTACAAAGAATTGTTTAAAGCTATCTTTTTAAGGACGGTGCCACCTAATGGCAAGGTATTTTGCCAGGTTTTTGACTATGCGGGAAAAGTAGATCTTAGCAGGGGCTATTGGAATCCAAAGAGAAAATTGGGGGTAACCACGCATTTTTCGGAGATAATTAAGCTTCAATCTGGAAAAAATGCTGACATCAGCATTTTTTCGAAAAAAGGAAAAATAGATCTTTCTTCGCGGATTTCCTTAGAATTCGCCTTTACATACACAAAAGCAACAATTCTAAAAATCTTTAAAACACATAATGAATGGTAACATAACAACTACTGTTTATGTGTTTTAAGTTACAAAATCATCACAACGGAGCCATTATCGACCCTGACAGCTTTCCCACGTTCGCCAAAAATACAGTCTTAATAACTTTTGCCCATAACAAAAAATTAATTGTGTGCTCAATATGCTTACCACTTCCATTTTATAAGATAAAAAGTAGGGGTCACCACGCGTTTTTACAAGTTATATTTAGATGTTTTCAACTTTTACGGAATGGCTTTCGGGGTCCGCGACATTTTTTTCTATGCCCTCCCTAGTAAGTTAAATATTGTGCGTGTCTTTTTCGGGGGCATGCTGGGATTTCCACTCGACGGCTTACCCTTCAAAACTTTTACTTTCAGGTACAATAAAAAGACAAACATTGTAGAATTCAAAGTTAATTCTATTTGTAGCTGTAAGTTGCTCTTTTGAGAAACATTTTTCGGGGATTTCAAGGTCAAGCAGCACGGTAAAGGAGTAAAAACGCAAAATCGGTTCACTTCCATTGATCTACAGTGGATCTACGGATTTATTATGTTCCTTCGGGCACAAGAACTATTATACATTATGTGCATCTTCTTCCGATCCATTACCAACTTGAAAACATCAGTGCTATATCGAGGTGACTGGTCTGGCGGCTGCCGAAAAACTCTAGATTGGCAGGTTAGTCTTTTAACGGTTATTTGGAGTCAAAATGTAAGAAATATTTGTCGAAAAGTGCTTGAGTTTTGTAATTTCATTTGGCCGCGTGTTTATTTTCTTGTGAAACTCCTGTAGTTTTCATGGATTCTCTGATAACTTAAGAAAAAAAATAGTCGGTACACTTAAATTTAAAAAAAAATCGTGAAATAATAAAACACTTTTTTGTCGAAGTCTACGGCTTTATTTGATCTAAAAAGATAAGATTTCTCAGTTTATCATGGCACGTTTTTCGCCTATCAAAATTTGTTCTAATGCAAAGAAGTTGAGAACTGACACGATGCGACTTCGAAAAACACCACTTGATTATAATAGAGAATAAAGGAAATCAATTGTACCTAAATGCACGAATGTGTTTACGAAAGATTACACTAAAAACCATGCTTGCCAGCAATCGAGGGCCGGAAAACTTTAGTCGGATGCTTCCCGGCTTTGGAGCGGCCAGTGGCCTTAGTTGCTGGCTTCAGCCTTGTTTTTATATCTTCATCAATTGTCAAAAACGGTCTTTTTGAAAACGCTTTGCTCATCTCAATTCTCCTTTTTGACGTTTGTTTGATTTAACTGGAACAGTTGTTTTTCTGCTTTTGTTATATACTTTTTTTTATTCGAAAAAATGGTCACTGGCGAAAGATTTTTGCAGATAAACAAAAATTTCAAACAACGCGAGTTTGGCCGCCAAAACAAAAACTTGTGCAAATTGGAAATAACAACATGCCAGCCTTTCCTTGGATTTTATGCCTTGAGTATGCTTGTTTTTGTATAAAAAAAAAACTAGTCTGGTTTGACTTGAAGTTTTGTTGAAATTTTGAATGGAGAAAAGAAGCCAATGTAAACAATCTTCGTAAAGAAAGGCAAAACGTTCGCGTTCTGCTGATCGAGGCGGCATCGCCAATATAGCTCAAAATAGTTTCATTGCCGAGGCTCTGTCGTTTGCAAAATAGAGAAAGAATTTAGCACTTTTAGGCTGCAGAAGGTCTATAAACACATTTTCATAGATTTTTGAGAACTCTATTTATCTTGTAAGTTTAGAAACTGAGCCAAGGAGTTGACAGTTTGACATGAAAAGTGGGCGGAACTTAGCCTTTACCTCGCGCGTTCGCGTTAAAAAGATAGACAGTCGCGCAATGCATGCGCAGAACGTATGCGCAATAACAATAGGTGGCACCGTCCTTAAAGGCTGGTTTTCACTAGCGCATAAGCATAAGCACAAGCCAACATACGCAGACTCAGTAACGTGTTATTCATTAGTTCCAATTGTTTAAACAAAACAGAACAATAGGCACTAATGATCAACATGTTACTGAGTCTGCGTATGTTGGCTTGTGCTTATGCTTATGCGCTAGTGAAAACCAGCCTTAAGAGCCCATGACTGTAAATATCGCCGAGAATCACTAACCAGGCTCCCAAAATCGAAAATCGTGATAATTTGCCAAAAGGACACTTTTGGGAGCTATGTTCAAAAATATTATTTAAACTTTCTAGAAATTTATAGCGGAGCACTCGCGGGCCAATGGCCCGCTGCGTAGCCCCATACTTATAGAACCTATGCCCGTCATTTTTCATGGTCATGGCTAGCGGATTGTTTCGCGGGCGCGTTGTGTGCCCGCCGTTTGCCGTGTGCCGTGTGCCGTATGCCAGCCAGCCGTCAGCTCGGTAAACACTTTAGTTGCATGATCGTTTGCTGTTTTTAGCGGAGAATTAAAGTCGTTATTACCCAACATTTGTTTTGCGGTTTGCTTTTCAAGACAGGATACTAATTAAGGGATACTCAGAAGTCGCTTTAGTGGAAAAAGAAGAGCTTTCAGGGATAAAATCTTGCTTCGAGGAACTTCATACATTTTTAGCAATGCGGAGAGATGTTCGTTTTACGGATTTCAGAACCTGAGAAGCGCGCACAGTAGTCGTCGGAGGGACTTAAAGGTAAAACAAATAGCCAGTTGAAAAAATCTTTGAGTCCAAATCAACTCTGTTTCAAAGGCAAAAACTGCCTAAACTGGACTCGTCCCTTAAATTTCATGAGCGTCTCATCCAAAAACAAATTCTGGGAAGGTGCATAAATAGTAGCTGTAATTCTTGGTAGTTTATCCCTCTTGATTAGGGTCAGCATACAGGGTCTGGTGCATTGTCATTGTTTACAAAATGAAGAAACCCCAGAATGTGGAAGTAGCGTGCGATCTCTAAACATGGTGTTTGGAAACGTTGGGGGTGTTATGACAGATTTGTTAGACCAGTAACACTTAATGCTATTTTTTCTCACCAAACTGATCCATTGCTTAGGTGAGACCAAGCCATGCCTTCAGTTCTGGGATGGTAAAATCGTGGAGATGACCTTGCAAATTGTTTTTTTGTATGTGTAACATTGTATGTTCAACTTGGAACGAACAGAAAGGCTTTTAGTATTCGGTAAACATTGAAGCCTTCTGCCATTGAATAATCTTGCATTGGAGCCGGAAGCGGAATAATGAATAATGAACAACGCAACGGGTCCCAATACAAAAATGGACAATAAGGAAATGTCAAAGCTTTAAATATTAGTAATAAAGAACAGTGAAGCCATTATAACAGAATAATGAATTACCGGTCCGCCGTCTTAAAAGAAAGATCTCAAGGAACTAGGCGAATTTCATTTTTGATTTATCGTCATTCTCGTTCACTACTGAAATCTAGCAGCAAAATATATGCCGGTCTTTGCGAAAAAACTGCTACCAAAATGAATAACATCTTAGCAACTCAAACAACCTTCATTAAAATTCACACTTCGCTTGTATCTGTCTTGAAGGAGGCCACGTTAAAATATTGCATAATTAGCAGCAAATTGAAGCTACCATCTAAAAATGATCTAAGTGTAATAGATCATGATTGACAACAGTGTCATTCAAACTGCTCAGAAATATACATCTGAGCACCCTTGCTGACCACCATTGCCGGATTAGCTAGCTATAGGCAATTACACTAATTAAAGATAAACATACATTACACATGCATTAGTAATGTACTTCCCTATAATGTTGATTAGCAACAAAAGTGTCAGACAGTGGCAGGCGGTTTCTCTTTTACTGTATGTTGTTGAAGGAAAGGGGATCTATATTTAAAGAGATTAAAAGGTAAGTGTAAGTCTTATATCTTGGAAAACCTACCGAATATGTCTTTGAGTGAAGTAACATTCATAACTAAAAAGCGAACGAAAGTTAAAAATAGTGAACTGAACAAAAAATAGATGATTGGGTTAAATGATAATAACTATTAAACGTTTTACCTAAATTCAATTTAAAACGGCAACATAAGAGACAAGAAAATGTCACACACGGGCAATTAGTAAAATACATGATCGTTGACGTTAAGACCAGAAAAAAGGGCAGGAAAACGCGTGCGACCGCATTGGTTTTCGCGCCTAAAATTTGCCATATGGTAGCGAATATCTACTATGCACTTGAGCTTGCTTAGCTGCAGAATTTGTTTGAAACCTGCAAAGAAAATCGTTCTTCGGCTCTCTAACTTGATAGAGCTGGCAATGGTAATCCTTGAACTGATTTCTACATTTACATTCATTCAGTGTGAAGTTGTCGACAAGCGAAAAATTCGGCGCTGGCACGAGGGTCTTTGTCTAGTCGTTTCAGTAATTTCGTGCCCGAAATGAGCTTTGTTAAGGGGTTGAACTGGGGTATGCTAATCCACCGATCCTTGCTATTTTTTGGCCCGATCCGACGTTATTTTCGTTAAATATACATTTTACTCGAAGTTTTCTGCCTTTGCTGGTGAAACTGGAAAAAAATAGTCGACAAAATACCAACATACCGTCCAAGGCCGACCAAAAAATTAATGATCAGATCCACAATCCGAACTTCTAGATAGACAAAGTCCGGAATCTGCGCCAAAATTTTCGGCTGATCCGCGATCCATGGTAATTTTCAAATCCGCGAATCCGCTTATTTTATCGCTAAAATCCGCAGTGCGCCGTGCCTTTTCACGGCCAAATCCGCCGATCCGCGAACCTATTCACCCTCTCTTTGTTATTGCTTTTCTTCATCTCTCGTTCCTTTTTCAAAGAGTTCCGTCATGTATTCCGTGTCGAAAAAAAGCAGTTTCGATCCTTTACAGTTTTTTTAATTAAATGAAGTAAACTCCATTTTCTACAAGTGTACCGCTTACCGCTACAACAGCTTTGATACATTCAAGTACGTTTTTCTTTATGATTTCTTATCGCGGATACATGTTTTCGATTCTCTGCGTTTTTTTGTCTGTTTATGGTAGTTATCTTTTGGAACTACCTTTCAGTTTGTAATTGTTTAAATCTATCTTTTTAAGAGCCCGTGACTGTAAATATCGAGAATCACTAACCAGGCTCCCAAAATCGAAAATCGTGATAATTTGCCAAAAAGATACTTTTGGGGAGCTATGTTCAAAAATATTATTTAAACTTTCTAGAAATTTATAGCGGAGCACTCGCGGGCCAAAGGCCCGCTGCGTAGCCCCATACTCATAGAACCTTGATGCCCGTCATTTTTCATGGTCATGGCTAGCAGATTGTTTCGCGGGCGCGTTGTGTGCCCGCCGTTTACCGCGTGCCGTACGCCAGCCAGCCGTCAGCTCGGTAAACACTTTAGTTGCATGATCGTTTGCTCTTTTTAGCGGAGAATTAAAGTCGTTATTACCCAACATTTGTTTTGCGGTTTGCTTTTCAAGACAGGATACTAATTAAGGGATACTCAGAAGCCACTTTAGTGGAAAAAGAAGAGCTTTCAGGGATAAAATCTTGCTTCGAGGAACTTCATACATTTTTAGCAATGCGGAGAGATGTTCGTTTTACGGATTTCAGAACCTGAGAAACGCGCACAGTAGTCGTCGGAGGGACTTAAAGGTAAAACAAATTACATTTTTCGATGGAAATTTATGTTGATATAAATCTGTGATTGACTTTTTGTTTGTTTTCTCGTTAGTTTTGGAGAATTGTTTATAAACGTGTAGCTTAAATTCAGTTGTATTAATTTCTTGAATTTCATCGAAGACACGGCTGGGCCTCGATGCGCTATTAATGGTACGGTACGCATTTTGCTTTAAAACAAACTAATGGAGATTTGAATAAAATTTTTCGAAAGAAGATTGTGTTGTCCATTTATGTGTTTGTTCATTCATTACATAGATTGAAAAGCGATTTTATGTAAACAAAACAAGACTTAGATTTTAAACTCGCGTCGCCTTATTAAATATGCAAATATGTTTGTGTATTTTTGCAATTTTGATTTCCAAATCAGTTTCTCGGGCAATTTTTGACAACCAAAAACTGTATTTTATTCGGAAAGTAGTCGTAATAGTTATTCTAGACGGAGAAAAAGTTGTTTTTGTGAACTTTTGTACGGTCTAAATGTACTGTACAGACGGTCGGGTAATACTGTTTTTGAGAATTGCTAAAATTGAAAAATAGCCCGGTCGTCAATCTAAATTCTTGTGCTTCCGACCTTTCACCTTAGTTAAGTTTCACCTTAGTTAAGCTTGTTCAGAGGGCGACGCTGTTAGGCTAAGCCTATCTATATATAATAGTTTTCGAGAAAAAGAGAAAAAACGAAAATACCGGATTTTGCCTAATTAATTATGCAAAAATCACAGTTAAATTGACCAACTTCAGTACGCTTGTGCTGAAACAAGGTGCAACGCTAGAAAATGGGGATACGTTTTCTCTTTAGTATAAATCCTCTACTTTCTAGCCATTGTCCTTTTTAATGTTTTGCTGCGATTTTGATTGTTTCACGGTTTCTCAGAAAAGTACACTAGGCGAAATGCCTAATTTAAGTGTTATGAAACTTGACTTAATCTTGACTTAAACACAAGTTTAGTAAATTTAAGTTCAGCTTTAAGCAACTTAAACCAAAGTTCAATTTTTGCTTAAACCTACATTAAACTAACTTAAGGCCTAAATTTAATGCAGGTTTAATGAAAAATTAAACAGCTTAAATCTCAATTGAGATTTAAGACACATTTAAGGAAACCTAAATAATGCTTAAATGAAGTCATTTATTAAAGTCAACTTTAAGTTGCCTAAACATGACTTAAGTTATTCATTAGATTTAATGTCTGTTTAATATTGCTTAAGGTGGCTCCCAACAGTTTCCAGCACTTTTCAAGACTTTTTTAGCTTTAAGTGTTAATAACTTAAAAATGACTCGGTGAACTCCAATTTTTTGTTGTCGAATTTTGATCAGTAGGGTAAGATGCAACTTTTGGCAAAGTTTAAAAAATTCTGTAGGTGGGGTTCAGAGCCACCTTAAATTTTCGAAAAGTTACTAACACTTAAAGCTAAAATTAAGGGTGTTTTCAGCACGTTATACTGTTGCTATAGTACCATATTGTGTCACAAAAAAGATAACAACGTGTTCACCAATCATTGGGCATTCGTTTGATATCATGACTGTAGCATCAACTGATAAAGAGTGGTTTTAACGACCCATCAAAATCTAAGTCTTGGAAAGTGCTGGAAACTGTTGGGAGTCACCTTAAACTTTACTTAAATGTGGCATTTCCCCTGTTTTCTAAGGCAAGTAAGATACTAATTAATCTTGCAATTTTGTGGTTACTGGCTGAAAGCCAGAACCACTATGTTGTAGGATGCGTAAGTAAGACCGTAAATCGGAATTAATTAAATTTACACGAAGTTGTGCCGAGTTCACACATGGCTGTACGATGAGACAGTTCGGATAGCTTCGGATTGGACGACTCTATTGTCAACGCAGTTCTGTTTGTACGTAGGCGCTTTGGATCCGCGGGAAAGTCGGATGCTTTTCCGTTCTTTTTACTGCTTTACCAAGCACATCTTTCGCCGAATGTGGCTAAGTATTGTTTTCAAAGATTATTTTAGGTGTTTTCGTGGTTTGGAAAAAGGTTTTAGTGAAAAGACGAGATGTGGATTTTTAATCTTTAATCTTTCATTACTGTAATTGCCTATAAGCTAGCTAATCCGGTAATGGTGGTCAGCACGGGTGCTCAGATGAAAAATTTACAGCGAAGGTGATTACAAATTACATAGAATTCATTCGTTAACTAATTAACGAACTACTCACGCACGCATAAAGAAAATACATTACAAAGGCAGCGATTAAATTAAGTTAGCGAACAAGTACTGACACTAGAAGTGTTTGTTTGCTGACCATCAAGCTATCCGAGCTCATGATTCAAGTGAACGCCGCCAGCATTTCTGCACCTTTGACCATTCAGAACTGCTTATTTTGTCTCTCCACTCCACAACAAACATAACACAACGCGTTATGACAAATAAGTTTAGTTTGGGAGGGCCTGGCGTAACCAACCCGAACCATTATCCTACTAAATACAAATATTCTCATGCAGCAGAATAAGTACAATTTACGTACACTAGAGTTTAGATAAACCGTCATAACTTATTTACAGATTTACATGCCCACTAAGCTACGCGACAAAATGAAAAACCCCACAGGGGAATTAGAAACTCTACTATCGCAAGCCATTCTTGTCCTGCACCATCTACTATCGCAAGCCATTCTTGTCCTGCATCATCTGCATCATGATCATCATCATCATCATCATCATCATCATCATCACCTGCATCATCTGCAAGTAGGCACACAGGCCTAGTGCCGGTTAGCCAGTCTTGGCTACGTCCCCGAGTAAGCAAGCATACTTAGTGCCAGTTAGGCTGCCAGTTAGGCTTCCAGTTAAGCTGCCAGTTAGGCTTCCAGTTAGGCTGGGGAACTTAGAACATGATCTTGCAACTCTCTAATGTTTCAGATCATTTTTACTTACATCCCCCAAGTGAACTTGGAAAATTGTCCTAATTAGGCTGGGAAACTAACGAGTCTGACACCCCGGGTCACTCTAGACCCAACTTAGGTTGCAAATGTTGTGACTCCAACATTCCTGGTAACTCTAGACCCATCCATGCTCAGCACAATGGACTTCGGGAAACATACAAAGCCATAATTAATAGGCGAACTTGTACCCGCAAACTAAGTAATATAGCCTGAATAGAGGCTACTAAGACTCCTACTTGTATGACAAGTATACAAAAACCTTATTAGTAAATACCAGTAGAAAACAAATATATCAGAATGCTAAACTAGTGGAGCTGAGCAACCGCTAACAAAACAAATGCGGTTAGACGGAGGCCAGAAAAAACCTGCCAGAAAAAAACCCTGTGGCGAAAAAACCTTCAGGAAATCTGGGTAGGAACCAAGGCTCAAGCTCCAGGCGTTAGAAGCCCATCCTACGAGGCTTTACAGAGAGAGAAACGGCCGAACCTACGAATGAATAGAATCTGAAAACTAAAGAAAATAAAAATTAAGCGAGACTAACGAAGGTTGGTTATGAAGGACTAGATGGCCACCGCGTGCTATACTCTACCTTATATACCCCTATATGACTACCCATAATGCACTGGCCTGGACCCAGGCCCTGTTGTATCTCGTGCCGACAAAATATTTATTTCAGCCTTATTCGCAAACTCATTCGTAAGAAATAATATATTTTGTCTCCACTCCACAACAAATATAACACAACGCGTTATGACAAATAAGTTTATTTTGGGAGGGCCTGGCGTAACCAACCCGAACCATATAGACTGTCAAAGTATTGGGCGAAGGCATGGGCTTGAACTGTGACCTCGGGAGATTCAGTATCACTCACAGCCCGAGAAACTTAGAAACCGCAAGCCTTTGTCCTAGATCATCGTCCACGTAAGTATCCTTTGCTTGCACAGACTTCCAACGCCCGTGCCGTTGGAAAACTCTGTCAGGGACCCCATTGTTGGCTGCCATAGTGGCCCCTCCCGAACGCAGAGAATGCAATCCGAACTTAGATGGGTCAGCTCCAATGCTTTTTAAGTCACGTCGGAAAGCTTCGCGAATAGTGCTATAGTTGATAGGTTTATCGGGAGAAACTAGTTTAGAACAAGCCTTCCCTCTAGAAATGGGCCTGAAAAGCAGCTCCCCAGAATCGGGGGAAATCTGAAATGTGGTAAGATACCTTCTGAGCAGTTTGACAGGACATGCGGGACTGGACAGCTCAGAAATGATAACTTCGTCACCCCTACGAAGCTGGTCGTTCTTACTTTTATGGACTTTGATAACTATAAAACCCTCGTTAAAGAAAATATCATTCCTGCGTATTCTAGAAACATCGTCAAACCTAAAGAAGCCAGCAAAGGACAAAACATACATAGTGACATTGCGTAATTCAACAGGGTTGTCAAGGTTAGACTTGTCAATAATGTCATGAATCAAACTGGTCGAAATAGGTTCTTTACGGGTGGCGATGCTGGTGCCAAGAATTCTCTTGGACGCAGATCTAACTGCCTCGACTATCGGGTTATCCGTAGGGGAGGGGATTCCAGCCATACCATGGGCCCATTTTAGACCATAAAAGACGGAATCTATTACACTGGAAGAATGCGATTCCTCAATAAGGTGTTGCAAATATAAAGCAACGTGAAAAGGGCTAGCAGGGAAAACAGCCCCATTAAGCTTACTGACAGCGAACTCCTTCCACTTGCGAAACGCACGGTGGTACAATAAAGTTGTACTGTCAGCCCTGGAGGAGAGGACTGTCGTCTGTAATCGGTCAGCCAGCCCCTTGATTGAATCGTCAGTCGGTATGTCCTGGACACGCCAGAAACCAGCGCGGAATACATCTGAAAAATAAACAGCAAACAAGGCAAAACCGGTGAGGCGCGGTCAATATGAAATATCTATTAATAAATACCTAATAATAATAATAATAATCACTTTATTCAAGTGCGCAGAACGAGTCGAAAAAAGGAACCCTTTAATAGCAAATATGGTGAAAATATACAAAACAGGCAAACAATAGCCTGAGTGACTTGTCATACAACTGCATTGGGATGACAACCAACGAAACGAACGCAGGCCGCTCCTAAATACAAGAATTACACTTTCCATAAGGCTTAGTGCAAAACCCCGCGATAGACTTGGGAGGTCTGGGGCGGCGAAAGTCGACTCGAAGAGCGACAACCTCGAAATCTAAGGACCTGGAACCGAAAAGGGTATTGCGGGCTTTCCCTTAACAAACAACTCCTGAAACTTAGGCAAATAGACCCAGTCAGTAACAACATTGTTCCAGTGAACTCCGTCTCTTGTGCAAGCATTCCAGAAAAAGGATGACTGCCATACGGGAAGAACTATGGTTCCCCTGGCTTGACAAAGTTCCATGTGCTTTAAAACTCTAATAATAAGAGAAACTGGGGGGCAAACCCAATTGCAATCATTTCCCCAATGTTGGCAAAAGGCGTCAACTGCTTCACAGCCGGGTTGAAAGAACCGAGAATTGAATCTTGGTAAATTGGCGTTGTAACTACAGGCGAATCTATCAGCAGTGTGCGGACCCCAGAGATTATCGATCCCCTGAAAGATAACATCGTTAATAGCATAATCGTCGAAATCGGTTAGTTTGCATTAAGATCCCTGGGGATCCATTTAATATCAAGAGATATGCGAAACTTGAGGCAAATTTGAAACGCTTGAAGAGCTAACTCCTGCAAATGCAATTTCCTGCTGCCGTGAAGGAGAATAGATGGAACATTCTGGTTATCGGAATACCAGATGACCTTGGAACCGGAAAAATGACTTGAAAAAGCCTCCAAGATTAGACAAACAGCTTCAAGTTCTCGCCAGGTCGAGCTTTGGGCACTTTCTGCTGGCGACGACCAATTCTGATGAAATACCAAGTCAGAGCCAGGCTCAACAAATGCGCACAGGCAGAATCGGAAGCATCGGAGAAACTAACTTTGACCGGAAGTGACTGCGCTCCCCAATAGATTTTGCCATTAAGGGACTCAAGATTTTCCTTCTAAAAGACAATTTCTGAAATAGAATCTGCCGACAGTGAAACTTCACTTTCCCAGGAAACTGCTGAGTTCACTACTGAGAAATGGGATCTGGTCATAATGCGGGCAACCGAACCGACGCAACTCGAAAGAGAAATAATTTGGCCGGCTAAACTGGCAACGCTTTCAACGTGGATTCTGTGAGGAGACGGCAGAGCAGATAAGTCCGCGAGGCTGGAATTTAGTTTGGAGATACGTTCGTCGGTAGCTTTAACAGAACCGTCAATGGTATTAAGAACAACTCCTAACCAAGTGATGATTTGAACGGGCTCCCAAACAGACTTTTCCTCGTTGGGGACGAAACCTGACTTCAACGTTAACTGATCGGAATGAACGGCTAAACTGTTAATTTTGGCGGAAACAAAGTCTGCTCCTCCCCCCAGACCATCGTCAAGGAAGATAGCAATAGGTATACCCTGACTCCTCCAGGATTTTTGAAGCGGTTTGAGAATCTTGGTAAAGATAAAAGGAGCGGATGAGAGGCCAAACGGAAGAACACAAAATTGAAAATATCTGAAAATACCGGTGCCAAAATCCCAGGAGAATGAAAGGAATTTACGGTGATCGGGAAAAATTTCGATATGATGATATCCAGATTTAAGATCGAATTTGAATAAATAAAAGCCACAGTCAAATATTTGAGTGGCCACACTCAAGTCCTCACACTTGAACTTTTGCTTGTAAATAAAGGCGTTCACGTGCCTGAGATCGAGAATTAACCTTTGTTTGCCCGAACTGCGGGTGGAAACAGAAAGCGGATTGACAATGGTAGGCACGCAAAAAATCTCTTCAACAAGGTCCAAATTGAGTAGGTCATTAACAGCTCGGGACACAAAAAGACTGTTAGCACGTGCTGAAGCATTGTTAGCTTTAGAAAAAGGCGTAGGCAACTGGAAAAAAGAAATTTTGTAGCCTTGACTAATGACATTCAAAATAAACTGAGAAACTTCCAAGGAACGCCAAAAATCTATGCATATTTTAAGCCTTCCTCGAACTGAAGTCTGAGTTGAACTATCAACAATACAGCATGAATCTGTGAAGGTGTCCAAAACTAACGGCGTTAGACAACAAGAATCATCGAGATCTTGCTCACTTTGAGCTCCACTTCTGAAACTAAATCACTGGAATCAAAATGGGAAATAACTACACCTGATTTGTAATGTTGCTCGTCAAGTCATTTTGAAGCTGTAAAAGCTTGCTTGGCCATCGCTGGGCAAGAGGAGCGCCAATGCCCAAGCTTTCCACACGCGAAACAGATGCCTGTATTTGGTCGACAGGGAGGAAAAGCAGGAACGCCTGAGTGAAAAGGCTGAAATTGACTCTGCGTGTTTGAAGACGGAAGCAGCGCGTGGACGGGCGAAGGTTTCCTGTTCGCGCTCATAAAAGCAGTCTTCTTCTTCTTGCGATTCGACGAGACCGCCGAGCGAGCACGCCTTTCGGCGCTGTAGATACGCTTTTCGTCGTCCGATCCATCGGCCAGGTCGTGTTGTTTGTATTCTTCTACCGTACTCCAACCAAACTCTAACTTATTGGCCAGAAGGATGTGTTTCTGGCGTTCGGCGAGGCACATTTCCCTTTCGTAAACGGTCGTTGCCATTTTAGCGACACTTAGAAAAATTTTCACTAATTTTAGAATTATTTTTTCTATCAGAAAAAGAAAAATGCAACTAATTACCTAGAATCGAACCCGGAACCTCTGCATGTTAGCATCTCTCCTTTACCACTAGACCACTGGGTTGATCCGGCAAATCCAAGAAAAATTTAATTATAAAAAGTGCTTTTCTTAATATATATCAATAACGGGTCACCCTAACCCTAAATCTTACCTAACCGCGAATCTAGCTTAGATCTAATAATCGCTTTACCTAGGCCTAATTTTATCTAATAATGATAGCCTACTTTCGTCCCAATCCACGCATAAACGGAAGAGAAATAGCATCGACCATTTCAAAAGGCTTGGTTACTAATGAATGCTAATGATGGCATCGACCGTTAAAAATGGCATCGACCGTTTGCTAATAATGGCATCGACCGTTAAAAATGGCATCGACCGTTTACGAAAGGGAAATCAGCTTCGGCGAGCAGTTTCTCACCTTCTTCGAGGTCGGGCTTGACTTTGTCAAGTTGGGACTTCTCAGCGGCGGACTTGGCGCTGTAAATAGTTTCAGCTAGTTTTGAGTTAAATTTGTGCTGGTCTTCGTTGGCTTTTCTTTTGAACTTGTGTGGCTCGTTAAATTTAAGTTTCTTGATCTCTCTCATCTGCAACTCGGTAGAATCTTCATTGGCGCGTTTTATTTGGCCGACAGTGTCCTTAAGAAGATCTTTGAAGGAAGCCATAAGCTTATCGTTGTTAGCCTTTATAAGGTCGGATACTTCATCTTTGCTGACCGACATCATGCGCGTACAAACGAAGGCGAAAGTTGAAAGGCGAAAAAATTAAGCGAGACTAACGAAGGTTGGTTATGAGGGCCTAGATGGCCACCGCGTGCTATACTCTACCTTATATACCCCTATATGACTACCCATAATGCACTGGCCTGGACCCAGGCCCTGTTGTATCTCGTGCCGACAAAATATTTATTTCAGCCTTATTCGCAAACTCATTCGTCAGAAATAATATTTTTTGATAAGCGAAAACATTATGCGAATCATTTTTCCGGATAACAATGGCATTCTATATACACAGGAAAAGTCGAAATTTTAGAGAACATAATAAAAATAGGTTAAATGTGGTGTCCCCCAGGGAACAATTCTAGGACCCTTACTGTTTCTATTGTATATTACTTATTAATTATATTTTTCTCACTTCTGGGTACAATTTAGAAAGTACAGCGTCGAGCTCCCCAACGGGTATGTCTTTCAAGGCTCTTTGTGCTGAACACCACTCGTTGAATACATTGTGGCATGTTGATGTGCTTTTCTTCATGTTTTTGTTTTAGTTTCCTTCCATCATGGCGTTTAAATCTTACTCCGCTATCTCGAGAAACCTGCTATCTTCTTGCCGGTTCCCTTCTGGCTGTTCGTTTGCAAACTGACCTCGTTAAATAAACCCGGGGGGTCCCCAACAAAGTTTTGTACGGGGATGCTCCGCCCCAAGGTCCAAACCCTTACCCTTACATATACCGTTTTTGACAGAAAAGGTACCCCTTTCATATACCTTTCATTGAAAATTGTACCCCTTTCATACACCTGTCATTGAAAATGGCACCCCTTTCATATAGCCTTTACGGGAGTACCCCCCCCCCCCCCCCGCTCCGGGTAAATAAATCGCTTGAAACAAAACTCTCGCTCGCCATTTTGCGATACACTTGCCGAGTCTGCTGATTTCCATAGTTTTTCTTGAGTTTTGATTGGCTGAAAGAATCTATCCAATTTTTGAGTAACTGGATAATTTCACTGACTTTTTAAAGAAAAGTCAACATGAAAACGATCCAAATTAATCTTTAATTTAGACGGTTTGAAAACATGAAAAAATACCATAGGTGATTGTATGGGATTATAGATAGATGCCATAATTCCAATGACTTCTGTAACAATGCAAGGACCACTTGAACAAACAGCATAAAAATGTGGCTGGATCTTTGTGCAGATCAAGGCTGATCAAGGTTAGTTTTGTCTAACCGAAATATTGGCAATATTAAAAGAAACCGAACAAATTCAGCTGTTTGATCAGCCTTGGATGTTAAAAGTTTCTTAGTTGAGGGATATAATTCCTCGCGATGCGAGGTTAATAAATTTGTCGTGCCTCGGGAACTAAGCCGCGCGAATTGGAGCAAAGAATATATTTATATATATTACTATATACTTGAAGATGCCGTGTAGTTGCCTGGCAACAGCGCGCGCAACAATGCTTGAATGACGTCAGACAAACGAAAGAGGATGACGGGAACGCTTGTGGTGCTACTTCATGTAAGCCTATAGAGGAGCATGGTAAACAAAGATGGCGGACGGTAAACGCGAACCATCAAAAGGACCTTTTACCAAAGTTTTGGGTTTCAAAGAAGACGAAGTGGAATAGCGAAAAGCCTCATACGCAAACCGAGACGCCACCAAAGTTTCGAACCGCGGTGCACCCTTTCCCTTCCCCAACCTTCGCGAGGTTCTGCGAGACACGTATTTCTAGTTTATAACGTGGAAATAATCTAAGCGCAATTTTGTTATTTCAGTGGGACGTTGTCTCTTTTTAGGCTATGAGTATATGGTGCGTCATATGAGTATATAGTGCGTCACATGAGTATATGGTGCGTGATATGAGTATATGGTGCGTGACATGAGTATATGGTGCGTCATATGAGTATATGGTACGTCATATGAGTATATGGTGCGTCACATATATTTTTTTTTGACAAGACAAACTTGCCACAACAACAAAGTTGCAGCAAAGTAATTTGTTTAAGGGTGTGTTCCTTTCGGTGAATCCAAAAACGGATTTTCGATCCTAAAACTGATTTCGCGTTCCTTCCGGCAAATCCAAATCCGGACTTTTGATCTGGCGAATCCTTTTTGAAAAAAAAAGAAAAAAAAAATTCACTGGATTTTTTATTTTTATTATTATTATTTATTTCCAATAATAACATTAAAATACAAAAAAAAAAAGAAGAAAGAATACAGAAACACACTAAAAGGAAAAAAGAACAATTTACATTATTAACTTAATTGTTAGTTAATTACAAGTGAGAAGCTAAGAGAGATAATAATTACATCAAGTTAATCTTTCTATTTTCCATTGTGTTTTTAAATTATTTATAAATTGCGTACAATTGAGGGGCACCATATTAATTTTACAACTATATACATACTTTTTAATAAACAGGATGAGTAGATCAAGTCGGCGTCTGAGGTTATCATTTATAGGACCAGGGATCGTATATTTCTGCATCAGAATTTGCTCAGGAGAAAGATTAATGAGTGTATTGTGGGACACATTAAACCATGATAAGATTTCATGATAAAATTTAACATTTGCAGGGCATTGTAGAAAAGCATGTTCCAGTGAATCAGGAGTCTTACACTGATCACAAAGATCATCATTTCTGATTTTGAATTTCTTGAGTTCTTTATTGGTTACTAAAATTCTATGGAGTAATTTGTAACCAAATTCTCTTAATTTATTGTCCTTTGTCGATTTATAAATTGTATTGAAAGACTGTTCCCAACTAGTGGCAAAGTAAGGAATGGCAGGCGACTGGAATACAACTTTAAGTCCATTAGATAAGCAAGGAGGTCTCACTTGGAAAGAAACTAAGTATAGAAATTCATTAATACATTTCATAAAAGAGATCAATTTAATTGATATTTACCGCGAAATGCATCCTAAAAATAAATCCTACACATACGAATCAAAGCCTTTGAAATTAAAATCCCGCATAGATTTTTTCTTAATAAGTAGTAAATACAAGTCAGATATTACTAAGGTGGAAACGCGGATATCGATCGCACCTGATCACAAAGCAGTCTTCTTAAGCATGGATGTTAACGAGGAATTTAAACGCGGGCCTGGATTATGGAAATTTAATAACACACTTCTTTAAGATGAGTGTTATTTACAATTGATAAAAGACTATTATCCACATATCTTACAGAAATACGCTAACGTAGATGATAAATAACTACTTTGGGAATTAATAAAAATGGAGATTAGGTCTGAAACGATAAGGTATTCCAAAGGGAAAAGTAAAGAATTAAAAAAACAAGAAAATGTTATTCAAGGGAGAATTGAAGAATTAGACTCCAAAATTTGTAATGAGGTTTGTCTTGACCAAATTATCTTATCAGAGTATGAAAAGTTGAAAAAGGAATTGCAGGAAATCTATGAAGAAAAAGGCAGAGGAGCAATCTTTAGATCTAAAGCAAGATGGACTGAGAAGGGAGAAAAACCAACGAAATATTTCTTTAACCTTGAGAAAACAAGATATGAGAAGATTATTTCACAATTAAAAATCGGAGAAGATAAATTTGTATCAGATTTTAAACAAGTTAACAAAGAAATAGAAAATCACTATAATCAGTTTTACAAAACAAGCTTTGAAGAACTTAAAATGATACACTAGAAAGTTTTCAAAGATTTGTAGAAGATTTGAATCTACCCTCTCTAGAGGAACACGAGAAGCAAGAATTAGAAGGTGAAATCAGTATTGATGAGGTGTGGCACGCCTTAAATGGTTTCCAAAATGACAAAACTCCCGGTGATGATGGCTTCACAAAAGAGTTTTGTGAAGCCTTTTTTGACCTCTTAGGTAATGCGCTTTTAGAATCTTTTAATGCAGGGTTCAAAAATGGACAATGATCTGTATCACAAAAAAGGGGAATCATTTCACTAATCCCAAAAGACGAAGATAACTTAACTACTTTATCCAACTGGCGCCCAATTACTCTGCTTAATGTAGATTATAAGATTCTCGCTAAAGTAATTGCTAAGAGATTGAATCAGTATTGCCGACGTTGATTTATTCAGATCAAACAGGATTCATTAAAGGAAGATACATTGGACAAAATGTAAGATTACTAGAGGATATATTGGAATATACGGATATCACAAAAATTCCAGGGATCCTATTATTTATCGATTTCGAAAAGGCATTTGATAGTACCATAGAATGGCCCTTTATACAGAATGTACTTAAACGTTTTAATTTTGGTCAAGTTATTAGGAAATGGATCTCCGTATTATACAGTGATGTAGAAAGTGCGGTCTTAAATGGAGGCTATTCGACTAATTACTTCAAAGTCTCTAGAGGCGTTCAACAAGGATGTTCCTTAAGCCCTTTACTATTTGTTTTAGGTGTAGAGGTAATGGCTCAAAAAGTAAGGCAGTCCCCGGAATGCCGAGGAATAAAATTACCGCAATCAACGGAAGCCAAAGTAAGTCAGTTTGCAGATGATACTACTCTCATCTGTAGTGATATTAATGCGCTTAAAGAAAACATGAATGTTATAAATAATTTTAGTGCCATATCAGGTCTTAAATTAAATAAGAAAAAAACGAAAGCAATGTGGATTGGTTCAGCTAAAAATAATGAAACTAAACCTCTAGGTTTTGAATCTTATAAAGAGCCGATTAAATCTTTAGGAATAAATCTATCATACAAACCTGAATCAACGGAAGCCAAAATAAGTCAGTTTGCAGATGATACTACTCTCATCTGTAGTGATATTAATGCGCTTAAAGAAAACATGAATGTTATAAATAATTTTAGTGCCATATCAGGTCTTAAATTAAATAAGAAAAAAACGAAAGCAATGTGGATTGGTTCAGCTAAAAATAATGAAACTAAACCTCTAGGTTTTGAATCTTATAAAGAACCGATTAAATCTTTAGGAATAAATCTATCGTACAAACCTGAAAACAACGATAATTTAAATTTCTTTATCAAAATTTATAAAATGAACACCAAGCTGAATATATGGCAAACAAGAGACCTAACTTTATTTGGACGCACAATGCTGGTTAAGACCCTGGGCTTATCTAAATTAGTTTATGCAGCCTCTATGCTGCGTGTTCCTGAAATGGTTATTAAAAGGGTACAAGAAAAAATAACAAAATTTTTGTGGAAAAACAAAAATGATAAAATAAAAAGATCTGTTATATATCAATCTCTGTCAAGCTGTGGACTTAACTTCCCTAACTTTCGCACAGTCGTTAAATCTTTACGCTTGAGCTGGCTCGGCAGGTTTTTAAACCGTACAAATGAATCATGGCAAGCAATCCCAAATGACTCCTTTAACAGATATGGAGGGTTACCTTTTTTACTGAAGTGTAATTATGATTCTAAACTCTTAGACAAACAACCTCCTCTCTTTTATAGTGAAATGTTGGATTATTTTAAGGAACTGCGTACAGGTCACCCTGATGTCTATAGAAGTGAATTCATTCTTTGGAATAACAAGGAAATTACGATAGAGAATAAATCTATATGTTGGGCACATCTTTTCGAGAAAGGAATCTGTTCTGTTCAAGACTTATTAGACGAAAACGGAAAATTCTTGTCTCTTGATGATGTACAGATTAAATATAATGTTCATCTGAATTTTCTTCAATATTTTCAACTTATTGCTGCGATTCCAAGTTGCTTGAAAAAAGCAGCTCAAGAAATTGCCGTAACGAAAAGAGACCTACTGAAGGAACAAGAGGTTTTTTACTTTTCTGAAAATAGACCATTCTCCTTGACTAAATTGAAATGTAAGGACTACTACAATTTACTTCAGGAAGGTAAAACTACAGAGCCTACTGCTGTTAAACGCTGGTCTAGCTTATTTCCTTACGCCTCCTTAATATGGTGCGTCATATGAGTATATGGTGCGTCATATGAGTATATGGTGCGTCACATGAGTATATGGTGCGTCATATGGGTATATGGTGCGTCATATGAGTATATGCATATGGTGCGTCATATGAGTATATGGAGCGTCATATGAGTATATGGTGCGTCATATGAGTAGATGGTGCGTCATATGAGTACATGAGAGTATACAAGTATGGTGCGTCCAAAAGCGTATCCTTTGCGGTCCACAAAATGGGACGATGACGTCAAAATCCTCTTGTCACGAAGTTTGATGGCGTTTGGTTTATATTAAAAACGTTAAGAATCAGTTTTAAAGTTAGCGCGGTCACTTTGTGCCCTCCCCAAACCCGAGGCTAAATAGGGTTAATGAAACGAAAGATTACCCCTAGTAATAGTAAGAAAGACATGTGACAAAATAAACTGGATTTCAGCTTTTAAATTGGAGTGGGTGACTGAGCGAGATACACAAGGAGCAGTAAAAAAGCTGTAAGTTGTGGAACGGTCTAGTAGTTTAATCTTAAATGGAGTCGTTCTTGAAATCCATACTTCTTTACATGTACCTTGAGCATAAATATATTAACCTCTACAGAATCCTTCGTGATGAGTTGTATGACGAGAAAAAAATGAGAGGTCCTTATTATATTTTGTTTAAGTTTTTCTTTTTTTAACAATTTAAAACAAGATATTTGGAAGAAAACAGACTGAACATTATAATTATTATATTATGTCTCGATATCACGTTTTAAAGCAAAACCGACATTTCAAACTCCATTCAGTCACATCGATCTACAAATATTATAAATTCAAATTCGAGTTGCAAATGAAAATCACAGTCATGCTGTTCTATTTCGAATTATACTAAGATAAACAATTTTTTTAACTTTGCACACCTATTAGACAGAAAATATAATAAAATTAAAATCTATAAGAGTTGCCGAGCTCAGTACGTTTTAAAAAGTATGATTGGCAGCGATAGAAAATGAGATCGCTTTTGGATGAAAGCATAAACTCCGACCGATTTCCATTCAGGCCTCCGAATGTTAATTATTCATGGTAGCTGAGGTTGCAGGTGGTGTAACTCAATTTCTTCAGTAGTGTTTTCTTTGGGCCATAAATGCAATGCTCTTAGAAAATCTTGAAGTCCTTTACGGTATCTATCATTAAATACAAAGTAAATCAAAGGTGTTATGGCAACGTTAGAATGCAAAACAAAAAGCACGGCAAATCCAAATTGCTGCATTTTGCACGGCATTTTCCACTTCCATACAAAGAAAAACAGAATTCCATAAGCACATGCTGGTAAATAGCAAAATGCAAATACCACCATTATAATACAGATGTTCTTGATGACTTTGGTGTTTTCTTCATGTATTTTACGTAAAACTGTTGACAAAATCCCCGCTGCGACGGTTTCCTTCCTTAAAATCCAAATAATTCGAGAATACAAAACAGTTAAAATAGGAAAAGGCAACATGATAAGAAGAACTAACGTCACTATAACATATTGTTCTTGCGTTTTTCGGGGATCAGCAAAATATGGTGCCCAATCAATAGTGCATAGCGTCGTGTCATTATCAGACACAAGTCGAAAGCAATATAAATATACACCATTCAGACACATCGATAAAAGCCAAACCAGTGGAATTATGATTTTACAACGTTTGGGTGTCACGACCGCGGGCCGAAATGGGTAAACAATTCCTCTGTATCTGTCAATGGCAATGACTACTAGACTCAGAATTGAAACAGCCGTAGAGACTTCCTGGATAAAATAAGCCAATTTGCAGAAAATCAAACCCAAAGTTCCGTGTATTAACCATCCTCTAGGACCACGAACAGTCTCGCTGAGTTTTATTGGCACAGCACAGATGGAAACGAGCAAGTCAGATGCTGCCATGTTTGCTATAAGATAGTTCATAGTTGTTTGCATGGGCTTATTCCGTATAACAGTTTTAATAATGATGGAGTTTCCAAGTAGAGAAACAATCAGAACTAAACTGTAAACCGAAATCTTGACGCCTTTTATGGAAGGAGTATCGTCTATTATCAGCCAGCAGTCTCTCTCTGCCGTGGAAGTCGAGTTACCTGAAAGCGTTGAGACGACAGCTAAAGACGAGTTTGAAGTAAGTTGGTTCATAATGTATCCGAGTGCCTTTCAATACCTCTTGAATTGTAACATATAATCTTGTGTTGCTTGTGAATACTAAATTAGCAAAAAAGAAACTTGGTGATGGCCAATGTTTGTTTTTCTCACCAGTGACAATCAATATGCCTTGGTTTGTATTCAATGCTGACCTAACTGTTCCGGACACCAGCCGTATTTTCATTAAGCCGGCATGATTCCTCTGGCTCAGACTGTGGAAAAAGTATATACGAAATTTATGAAGTCCAAGCAATAATAATAATACAAGCAGTTATATGTAAAAATCCCGAACATATCAAGCGAACCGAATAAAGAGCGCCAAATAAACTACTTACCGAGAAAGCTATGCGATGGGCGTAATAAGATTTATCAGGAACTCACCCGGATGGATTTATTAACATGCAACGCGCACTGACAACGTGGCCATTTTCAGTTTCGTTAAATACAGTATTAGGAAATACGCTCACTGAAGCGCGCTGCTTCAGTTTTGACCTACGGCAGTGGACATACTCACTGCATACAAGTTATAAAAAAAAGACGATCTGAAATGTTTCTAGGACAGCCGATATGTTGATGTATAGGGGAGATATCATTGACGTCACCAATTGTTATTAATGTGCCAACCAGAGCCTTATTGGCTGCCGAAACAAAGGGTTCTTTTGTTCTAGTGGCTGGCACATTTGAATAACAAAAAGAATGTTTGTAAACAGATATCATCCCTATAGTATTCTCCAACGCAATCGTTCTTAGGGCTCGTCAATTATTCTTCCCACCATGAACGTCCGCTTAACACAACAACAACACGTTCACCAATCAGAGGCCGTTTTTACAGTTTTTTTCTAAAACAAAATTTGAACCAATAAACTAATAATAATATCTAAAACGAACCGTTATGCTTTGAAATAACCTCATGCAAAATCGAGAAGATATTCAGCCGATCTGAAATGTTTCAGTAAAACTGCCAAACGTCCTTAGGGCTCATCATCTAATCCATCATTTGATCCGCTCGACACAGCGTAAATTCGTTAACCAATCAGAGGCCGTTTACAGGTTTTGTAAACGAAATTTGTTTTGATGTCACCAAAATTTAATTATATCTTATGGTTACACTTAGCTGTTTTCTGACTGACAGGTGAATTATATATTTTCACCTGTTTTAATAATACCCGTTTTAAATAATACGGAGAAACGTTCATCTGCTTGCATGGTCCTCTTCGATTCTTGTTTGCGCCAAAATCCCGCTCCTACTTGATCGAGCTCGGTGAAGTACGTATATACCGAATGTTGTGGTTTGAATTCATTCAGAAGCGTTTGAACGCCGTAAATTAATCACATGTCGGCGTCAATTGTTTTGGGGATAACAGGTAAGTAAACTATCCAACACTGCATCCATTGTCGAACCGCAATAAGATTGGGGATAAATTTTGCGACCCGACAATGGTCACAGTGCGAATATATGGGAGGGTGGGTGGGGAAACCAATTCCGCCGTCAGCTCCCAGGACTTGCCCGTATGTAAACCGCATCGCTTCGTACCTGCACAATCCCCGCCGCACTGCAGTTGAGCCAAAGTGATAATTTATTCATATGTACTAATCTTATATGCGTTACTTTAATGTGTGCAGTGTGAATAGTAAACTATCCAACACTGCATCCATTGTCGAACCCAGGCCCGTAACCAGGATTTTATGTGGGGGAGGGGGGGGTGCTAACGAGGCCAAAGTGGACCAAACTACCGAAATGTATTTTTTATTGTCTGATCCGTTTATTTAGGAAAGTAGCAATACTTGAGAAATTGTAATGGCAAAGTACACGGTAGGAACTGAATATTACATTTGTCGAATACAATTGTTTGAATTAAGTTATAAAGGTCTAATTTTACGATGTAAAATGATACATCAAAATACCGCGAAACTAATCCCTCACAATTGCCCCGAGCTCCAGCCTCCGTGGGTGTTTGGTGGCAAACAGATTTACCACCTCATCCAAAACAATTTTAACTTGATAATGAATGTACATTAGTGCGAGGGACAACAGCCGTTTCTGGCCCATGCATGCCCTGTTATATGTATGCAGCCGCCTTAAAGAACTCGCACTTCTTTCGCATTCACAGCTAGTTGCAGGGATTGTGGCGCATATCTTGAGGAGCGCTAGACTACGAGCAGTCTCTCTTTTCCAGCTTAGTCCGTCGAGCGAGAAACGAAAAAACATTAGCGAGCGGATAATGGTCACGCGAAACTGGGGGCGAGGCAGGCGCGCAGGAAAAGAGAGACTACAGACTAAGCCCAGGCGTTTGAATTATGAGTTGCTCTCACAACTCAAAAATCTGATTGGCTCTTGATCGAAGATTTGTCAACAAGCGGTAACGCCGCAGTGGCGAGTTGTCAACACTCGAGATCAATGTCATGGCTGTGACTAAAAGATTCTAAGTTCCAAGTCTTATGCGATAGTAACGGTCTATATTGGAGTAGTGGCATCTTGCAACTGTTTTTAGCTCCTCGGAGAGTTGTGTTTCTCAGAGCTAGGCAGTATCTCCATTGTCAGAAGCATCGCGTCATTGCATTCGGTTTGAACTATTTGAATCTTCAGGCCCCGGTTGTTCAAAAAGTGGATAGCGCTATCCACCGGATAAATCACTAACCAGTGGATAATTATTAACAAAATACATTGTGTTATCCGCTGGATAGTGATTTATCCGGTGGATAGCGCTATCCACCTTTTGAACAACCAGGCCCTGCATGATAGCTGTTTAGTAATTCCATGATGAGCTTAAACCAGTTCAGGATTTCGGATCCCCGCTGCTTAGGTAAAAATTTTTTACCTATTGTAACAAGAACCACGTAGACCAAAAACTTAAGACAGAGAAAGGTGTTAAAAGTCCGCTTAATCCGGACACGCTTATAATTATGCGGCTAACTTTTGATCGTCATTAGTGTTGTGAATGATGACAATTTTTTTCCCAATCTTTCTTTTAATTTTCGTACAAGTTTTAATTTGGCTTCTTTCAAGCGTCTTTTTTAACACGCAAAAAATTATTTACTCCGTTTTTTGGACTGAAAGCTTTGCAGTTTTACCAGTTTCTTGCGAATATTTCCTTGCGAAATTTTAACAACCACATTTGCACAATTGTCGTGAATTCTAAACCCCCCGATAAAATAAAAACAAAACATTCATTGAGCATTTACTAGGCAAGTAACAAGTTAAAAATGAGCTTTAGATCAAAAACGCAAAGAAACATGCAATATCATATCAGCAAACGTTTTGTTTTCAATACGCTCCGTACACAGCAATGAAATTAAATGCGATCTGCAAAAAAAAATGAGAAATACACAAGTCACTTGCTTTCAAGTAATCCCGCTTAATTCTCAGTTACTGGATACAGCAGTTGAATTTTTTTTATTTTTAATGCAGGCAGAATCATTTTGCTTTAACTACAACACCTCTTTTTAGAAAATATACGATTTACAATAGGAAATCCAGTTCAAAACTTTGCGTTCTTTTAACGGTAAATCCCTATAATTCCTATTGCTTGGGTTAAACACGGGCAAGCTAATGCCCCAGTGTATCTGTTAGGAACTGCCTAGGGTTAAACACAGGCAAATTAATGCCCCAGTGTATCTGTTATAGACTGCCTAGGGTTAAACACAGGCAAACTAATGCCCCAGTGTATCTCAGTGTTAAGGACTGCCTAAAGTTACACACAGGCAAACTAAAGCCCCAGTGACTGTGTATCTGTCAAGGATTGCTAAGGTCAAACACAGGCAAGCTAATGCCCCAGTGTATTTGTTAAGGATTGCTAGGGTTAAGCACAGGCAAACTAATGCCCCAGTTTATATGTTAAGGACTGCCTACTAGGGTTAAACACAGGCAAACTAATGCCCCAGTGTATCTGTCAAGGATTGCTAAGGTCAAACACAGGCAAGCTAATGCCCCAGTGTATCTGTTAAGGATTGCTAGGGTTAAACACAGGCAAGCTAATGCCCCAGTGTATGTTAAGGATTGCTTGGGTTAAACACGCGCACAGGCAAACTAATGCCCCAGTGTGTTGTTAAGGGTTGCTAGGTTAAGCACAGGCAAACTAATGCCCCAGTTTATATGTTAAGGACTGCCTACTAGGGTTAAACACAGGCAAACTAATGCCCCAGTGTATCTGTTAAGGATTGCTAGGGTTAAACACAGGCAAGCTAATGCCCCAGTGTATCTGTTAAGGATTGCTAGGGTTAAACACAGGCAAGCTAATGCTCCAGTGTATTTGTTAAGGATTGCTAGGGTTAAACACAGGCAAGCTAATGCTCCAGTGTATCTGTTAAGGATTGCTAGGGTTAAACACAGGCAAGCTAATGCTCCAGTGTATCTGTTAAGGATTGCTAGGGTTAAACACAGGCAAGCTAATGCCCCAGTGTATCTGTTAAGGATTGCTAGGGTTAAACACAGGCAAGCTAATGCCCCAGTGTATTTGTTAAGGATTGCTAGGGTTAAGCACAGGCAAGCTAATGCCCCAGTGTATCTGTTAAGGACTGTCTAGAGTTAAACAGGCAAACTAATGTCCTAGTGTAACTGTTAAGGATTGCGTTAGATTTAAAAATAGGCAAAATTTTGCTCCGGGTTATATGTTATAATGACTGCTTAGGAAGATTAATGCCACTGTCAATCTCATAATTGCCTGACATGATGTTTAGTCATGAAGACAACAGCCGGCAGAAACCATTATCTTGATCACAAAATTTGGAAAAACCAAGTACAATTTAAATGTACATGCCAAAAGAAAACAAAATGCTTATGCACAGGGAACATATTGAGCAGTGATGAGCTGTTAAATTTTCTACAAAAAAGGTTTTCCTTTAAATTATTAGATCGATTTTTGTTCGCTTGAAAGGGAATTCAGATACTAAATTGACAGAAACATTTCCGGCTTTCGAAAGCCTAATTGTGTGCCTGTTGCATATAGCCGTAAAGGCTCGTAAAGGTCACTCAAGGAGTCAAGACTGATTAAAGACGATAAACTATTCATTTCTACATACCTAACTGAAAAGACAACATAAAATCAACAAAAGGCGACTTAATTTATCTAAGGATTATTAGGATTGATGGACTGGTGTTGCATGGAGTTATCTGACAGTA
>JAJLRJ010000007.1:35012684-35090184 GCA_024195265.1 Dendrophyllia cribrosa | reverse complement strand
TTCTCCCTCTCTTTTTTCACTTGCTGAACTTTCACCTCCGTTTGTTTTTCCTTTGGTGAACTCTCACCCCATTTCTTTCTCTTTTTTTCCGTGGTGAACTCTCACCCCATTCCTTTTCCTTTCTTTGGTGAACTCTCACCCGCATTTGTATATTCCTTTGGTGAACTCTCACCCCATTTTTTCTCTTTTCTTTGGTGAACTCTCACCCCATTTTTTTTCTCTTTTCCTTGGTGAACTTTCACCCCATTTTATTTTCTCTTTTCCTTTGGTGAACTCTCACCCCATTTTTTTTCTCTTTTCTTTGGTGAACTCTCACCCCATTGTTTTCCTCTTTTCCTTTGGTGAACTCTCACCCTATTTTTTTCCCGGTGAACTCTCACCCCATTTTATTTGATTTGTTTTGACTACACTCTGCTTTAGTGGTGTAAAACAAATAGCTGCGGTGAACTCTCCAAAAACAAATAGCCATGCAGAGTCGCCGAGCTGCTTGTTGGCTCATTCATCCATTGTATTCACAACATTATGAAATATTCCATCCATGTTAACTACACATACCAAACCTACAACTGACAGAGGTGCCTTGCGATGATAAAAGGCGGCTAAAAATGTGTACGCCGCCGAACATTACGTGAACATTTAAATGAGTATCCCATAGACTGTATAGAATGTAGACCGCTCGTGCAGAAAGGCCCGTAACACACTGGAGCTACCCGATGAATTAATAAGCTAACACATTGACTGAAATGCAAAACAAATGAGGCGTGGAACCAAAACAAGTAAACTTGTACAACGCAAGAAGCAAAGTAAAACACACAGAAAAGGAGGGTTGCAGCCCTTTCCCCCGCGCACAGTTCATATCTACACATATCTTTAAAAGAGAAAACAAATATACTTTATCTCTAGCTCTCCCTGTTAAGCTTGTCCCGCTGCATGCATGTTGGACTCCTTGTCCCGATGCTGGCTGAACTCCTTGAGCTCCTTGTCCCGCGGCTGGTTAAATTCCCTGAGCTGCATTTCCTGCAGCAGGATGAACTCCTTGAACTCCTTGTTCCGCGGCTGGTAGAACTCTTTGAGGTCTCTGTCTCACGGCTGGTTGGACAACCTGAGCTGCATGTTCCACGGCTGGTTGAATTCCTCGAGCTCCTTGCTCCGCCGCTGGCTGAACTCCCTGAAATGCTTGTCCCGCTGCATGTTGAACTCCTTGACCTCCTCGTCCAGGTACTGGATATTATACGTCTGCTATCAGAAAATAGAAGAGGGGAACGAGGAGGCAAAAGAAATCCTTCGACACGTCAGCGCACAACCACGCCGCACTGCAGTTGAGCCAAAGTGATATTTATTCATATGTACTAATCTTATATGCGTTACTTTAATGTATGCAGTGTGAATAGTACTTTTTCTTCTTATAGCATTTTTGGTTTAATTTTTATTTTCCCTTTTTCTTTTCGATGTTAATATATGATAATGAATATAAAACAAGGGAAAATGAAAACTGAACCAAGGATATAAACTACATTGGAGCGGGGTCGTAGCTGTCCAAACGATGTCTGTGATTGGCGAACGATGCAATTGATATATCACTTGAACAATGCCCCCATCCCTAATCCCTATCCCAGCGGACAAATCTATTGTTTTCTTAGGGAATATCACAGACATCGTTTGGACAAGTGCAGGACTACCTTAACATTGAACTACAACATAAACATGGCAAATTTGCATGATTAAAATTTACCAAGAAATGTTTACCAGCCTACGGGAAGAAGATGTACTTATCGATTATCATAGTCTTTATTTATGTTGTTAAAAATTTGAATAAGCCTTAGCCTGTACTAATAGACAGATAAACCACTTGAGTTTAAAAACCTTAACTTTGTTGTAAACTTTCGTCTAGTTTCCGTTTCTCTGAAATAGTGGCTGATGGCTTCCTTCATTATTTTTCTCTTGAATTAAGTGCTTTAATTTGTTGTGTAGCAGAGATACGCCTCTAAAATGAAGTAATAAAATATCCTTTCCATTAAAAGGCAGCTGTACCTGACAGTCTGTTAAATTAAACCTAATAGACATTGTTATTATGTGATCAAGGGTGTCCATAACACGACAACGTGGAGGAAAATAATGAAGCGGTTAATGGTGTCCATTGAATACTTTAATGACTCGTCCGAATCGATACACGAGAGGATGCTAAATTATTCACTGTAAATACCATTTGACGCAGTATAAATGTTGAGATAAAATAAATGGACAACGCGGAGAAATGATTTAAAACATGACACCCAAATTTTTCGAATTTTTTCAACCACATTCAATTTTCCCTTGAATAGCACAAATATATGTTTTGATAAACGTTTTTCGCCTCACCCTTAGAATCCTAGTAACCCAGTGGTCTACACCACTCGGAGCGATCATTGTTGAACACAAAAACTGTCAATGAACTTCACTTTACCATCGGTGTTATTGATATGCGACCCTTCAAATCAAACTCTATTAAGTGGTCATTTCTCAAAACCCCAAAATATGTATTCACCAGTCCTTTACTGGGAATGGTTCTCAAGGTCCTGAGGGTTTCAGCTTAACAGAGGGACTGCTGTATATGATTTACATTTTTTTTCAGAAATTTGCTAATATGATAACTTTGATGATGACAATGATGATAACTCGGTCCTTGTAGTGACATTACATAGCGTGACAAAAACGATACCAAATTAACGAACGATCTTCCAGTCCAACAAAACAAAAAATCATCCTCGACAAACCAAGATACTTTTCCAATACAGACGCTCTTGAGACGTTAAGTTGCAAGCCACAATGGTGCTTGGTGGATATGTGTTTTTATCACATCTCTTGGACTTGGAACACTTGCACCAGTTATGGTCAATGAACCATTTTTTAAGTTGTGCTTCCATACCTGTGACAGTACCACATTATATCGTTAAATGGTTTTTATGAAAAATCAGAGGCAGAGACAGCCTATGGTGTATTTCTCATTTAGCTTAATATCTTTGACAGTAACATTTTCGACATCACAAATTCCGTCTCTAGATATTTCCGTGCAAATTTGCATCGTAAGCTCACTCATGTACGCATTGCGGACCTATTTTTTTTTCAACGGTAGTCTATTTGATATTTTGTTCAAGTTGACTGTTGTTTGACTTGTTTTTAATCACAATTTAAAACAAGACACTTGTAATGTAAGATAACAGACTGGACATCACGGTTGTCTGTCTCGGTATTACGTTTAAAAGGAAATATAAACATACATCAGTTTCAAACCCCTATAAATTGATTCGGTCAAATCGACCTAAAAAATATCATAAATTGAAATTTGAGATCAAAATTAAAATCACTCATGCTGTTTTATTTTGTTTTATTTTGTATTTTAGATAGTAAATAAAGAAAGCACTGAATTTAAATA
Organism: Dendrophyllia cribrosa; assembly: GCA_024195265.1. Classification (NCBI taxonomy): domain Eukaryota; kingdom Metazoa; phylum Cnidaria; class Anthozoa; order Scleractinia; family Dendrophylliidae; genus Dendrophyllia; species Dendrophyllia cribrosa. Next base: position 35,086,772 of record JAJLRJ010000007.1, on the reverse strand, counting down.
TGTAAAACTGCTACCTAGGCTAGAAACTCAGGTGAATTATTTTCAAACATGTTTTACCCGTTTTACTGAAATAATGTCATCCTGTTATTTGCGCCAAAAATCCACACCAAATTGACGGAGCTCAATACGCTTTTATTGAGTATGATTGGCAACGATTTAATGAGATCGCTGTTGGATGAAAGCATAAACGCCCACCGATTTCCATTCAGGGGCCCGTTTCTCAAAAGTCCCGATAACTTATCGGGCCCGGAGCTTTATCAAAAAATCAGAATCTTAAGAATGGTGGCGTAAGTTTTAGCTTGTGAACCAGCCTGACTTGTTTCGTCAAATTAGAATAATATATATAGATAGGCTGAGCCTAACAGCGTCGCTCTGTGAACAAGCTTAACTAAGGTGAAACTTAACTAAGGTGAAAGGTCGGAGCACAAGAATTAAAATTGATGAAGGCTATATTTCACTTTTAGCAATTCTCAAAAACAGTATTAAGCGACCGTCTGCACAGTACATTTTTATAGACCGTACAAAAGTTCACAAAAACAACTTTTTCTCCGTCTAGAATAACTAGTACGACTACTTTCCGAATAAAATACACTTGTTGCTTGTCAAAAATTGCATGAGAAACTGATTTGAAAATCAAAATTGCAAAAATACAAACATATTTACATAAGGCGATGCGAATAAAGATAGAACTGTACTATGAAATCAAAGTCTAATGAATGAACAAACACATAAAAATGGACAACACAATCTTCTTTCGAAAAAATTTATTCAAATCTCCATTAGTTTACGTTTAAAAGCAAAACGCGTACCATTTAAGCTTATAGCTCATCGAGTTCAAGCTTTCTTCGATGAAATTCAAGAAATCGATACAACTGAATTTAAGCACGTTTTAAAATCAATTCTCCAAAACTAACAACACAAAGAAAAAGTCCCTCACAGATTGATATCAACATAAATTCTCATCGAAAAATGTAATCTGTTTTACCTTTAAGTCCCTCGCTTGCTTGGAAATTCAAATCTCCGCTTCTGGTTCTGAAATCCGTAAAAAACAAACATCTCCCGCATTGATAAAAACGTATTAAATACATGAAGATCCTCGAAGCAAGATTTTATCCCTGAAAGCTCGTTTTTTTCCACTAAAGCGGCTTCTGAGTATCCCTTAATTAGTATCCTTGTCTTGAGTAGCAAACCGTGAAACTCCAGGGAAATAACGCTTTTAATTTAAACGGTTTTGTCCGCTTAGTAAATTCACAGCAAAACATCAGTGTTTTTCCAGCTGACGTGACATTCGGCCGTGTAACCGCGCGAAAAACATAGCCTCGCTTTGGTTTCAACATGACCTCGTACGCGCATGTTTTGCGACGTCATACGCGCCCGCGAACTAGTCCTGCGCGACGGCGGCGGAGGGCCGGCGGCGGGCACACGCGCGCCCGCGAAACATTCCGCTAACCATGACCATAAAAAAATAACGGGCATAGGTTCTACGAGTATGGGGCCCGCAGAGTTCCGCTATTATTGCTTAGATTTCTATGCCAACAAAATTTGAATCTTTAATGTAAACATTGCGCGCATAAAAAGCTTACCGGACTTTCGAGAAACGGGCCCCTGGCCTCCAAAGATCATATTATTCACCGTAGCTGAGGTGGCAAGTGTGCAACTAAATTTCATCAGTGCTGTCTTTGGGCCATAAATGCAGTGCTCTTAGAAAATCTTTTAGTCCTTTACGGTATCTATCATTAAAAACAAAGTAAATCAGTGGTGTTATGGCAACGTTAGAATGCAAAACAAGAATGACGGCAAATCCAAATTGTTCCATAATGCACGGCATTTTCCATTTCCATACAAAGTAAAACAAGATTCCATAAGCACATACTGGGACATAGCAAAATGCAAATACCACCATTATTACACAGATGTTCTTGATCACTTTAGTGTTTTCACCATTCAGACACATTGATAAAAGCCAAACCAGTGGATTTTACAACGTTTGGGTGTCACGATCGCGGGCCGAAATGGGTAAACAATTCCTCTGTATCTGTCAATGGCAATGACTACTAGACTCAGAATTGAAACAGCCGTAGAGACCTCCTGGAGAAAATAAGCCAATTTGCAGGAAAGCAAGCCCAAAGTTCCGTGTATTAACTAACCTCTAGGACCACGAACAGTCTCGCTAAGTTTTATTGGCACAGCACAGATGGAAACGAGCAAGTCGGATGCTGCTATGTTTGCTATAAGATAATTAATAGTTGTTTGCATGGGCTTATTTCGTACAACAGTTGTAATAATGATGGAGTTTCCAAGTAGAGAAATAATCAGAACTAAACTGTAAACCAAAATCTTGACTCTTTTTATGGGAGAAGTATCGTCCTCAATCAGCCTGCAATTTCTCTCCACCGTGGACGTCGAGTTTCCTGAAAGTGTTGAGATGACAGGTAAAGACGAGTTTGAAGTAAGTTGGTTCATAATCGAAGTATGCGAAGTGCCTCAGTGTATCACTCTCTTAATCTTGTGTCTCTTGTCGCCACTACAGGAAACTTGCGATGACCAAGATTTGTTTTTTAACCAGTAACAACCAGTATGCTTTGGTTTATATTCAGCGACCTAACTTTTCAAAGAATCAGTCTTATAGCTTTTTCCTAAGACGGCATCATTCATCAGACTTAAGCTGTGGAAAAAGTAATACGAAATTTTAAGGGCCAATGAACAACACAAACCGTTATCTATGTAAATATCCCAAACAAACAAACGATTGGAAGAACAAGCGCCAAATATATATTTGCTTACCGACAAACAAGAGGGCATGATTCATCAGATTCAAGCTGTGGAAAAAGTAATATGAAATTTTCAAAGACCAAACAACAATACAGGCCGCTAAAATGTAAAACTCCTGAACAAACAAGAGATTCGAAGAACGAGCGCTAAATAAGCGGCTTACCGACAAACGTACGAATACGGGTGTTGATCAGTACGCGCTGCTTCAGTTCTGATCTACCTTTTTTGACAAATTCCCTACATGCAAGCCGATCTGAAATGTTTGTAAAACTGCCAATATCTTCATTTATCCTAGCCACCAACGCAAACGTCCTAAGGGCTTATCATCTACGGCTATTATCTGCTTGACACAGCGTAAATTCGTTAACAATTAGAAGCCGTTTGCAAGTTTTTCTATAAAACCGAAGCTTGTTTTGATGTCAGCAAAATTGAATTATATTATACTTTTCACTTAGTTGTTTTCTCATGCCATTCAGTTGTGTCCATCTTCATACGTTATTTAAGTTGAACCGAACAAATGAATAAATAAAGTATAAGCTCTAAAACAAATCGTTTAGTTCCCGGTTTAGTTCTGGTACAACTTCATGCACAGTCGAGAATTAAAGGTATTCTTTCAAGAGCGTTGTTTTTAAAATTAAAACTTATATATGACCTACACTTTTGGTGTGAGTCGGATCTATCAAAAAACGAGAGTACGAAAAACGAGAGTACGAGGAGGATTTAATTTGAGGAATAGCATTATTATGCGGAATATAATATGTTCGAGCATCAATAATAAAAAAAGCAAAACAACAGTATCGTAAATCATGAAACATGAAAAAAAAAAAAACATGTCTGATCTCAGGTCAGGAAGAAAGTGATCGTGAAAAAAGCGGGAAATACTATCCATTAATTTTCGCATCCAGCTGCATTTATTCAAACTTTTTGCGTTCCAATTTTAATAAAGACAATTGATAGTGAGAAGCGACTCGAAGTTAAAATACACCTTATTCCAAAATGGCGGCCAATTTATTATTCTTTTATATGCATTTTAATTAGCCCTCTTGGCCTCGTCAGCATGTGAAAAGTAATTTAAATCTTCTTTTTCTATGAACTCAGTTTTCCTTTTAGGTCATGCACTCGATTAGCTCTAGCTATTTGGATGCTCCAAACTCACAAATTCTATCTGTTAATTTTTTTCTTTGGTTTTTCTTCTCTATATCTATAATCTAGTTTTATTTTTAAATTATTTTCTTTTTCATTTTCTGTAAAGATCTTGTGTGAGTTGAATAAAACATATTGTACATTGTATTGTATATTGTAACAAAGGAATTTTCAAGGGAAAATGAGGCCAAGAGGGCTAATTAAAATGCATATAAAAAATAATAAATTGGCCGCCATTTTGGAACGGGCGCAGTGCAAGCTTGGAAAAAGTGAGGAAACTGAAGAGGGAGAGAGGGAGAAAGGACGTCTGTAAATATTCCAATTTTTTTTTACACAGCTGAAGGGCGGGTTAAAAACTCATACCGGTATACCAGATTCTGGTACACACTCTGATTACTTTATTTTCACACTTGTTCTCAAACTCATGCCAAGCATTCTCAGTGTTTATGAAAATTCGATATGGCCCGCGCGGCATGGCGGAGGCGAGATTTGTTTAATCGACTCACGCTGTGTTTACTGAAACTCAGTGCCTTCAGGTACACGAGAGGACACAAGCGGTTTTTACTTCAAGTACCGTTTCACGCAGATATTCAGTCTGGTTATATGCGATGCTTTAACCTTATAAAATATGTCACACATCCGATAGAGATATCATGTACCAGTTATCATTGATTTATATCATCGCAAGCGTTATTTGGTCGCTATTAGTCCGTAGCAGACCATTCCTCCAGTTAGCAGATCTTCTCGTTTTCAAGATTACATTATTTGATGTTCTTAAATGATTATCATGGCCCGCAGTTTGAAGACAAAATTCAAAGGTAACAATTGGTGTATGGACGAGTAGTCACTGACGGAATTTCGCCAATTGTTAAATTCTATTTAGAACAGGAACGATACGCTTTTATCCGATCATAACAATATAAACGCATTCGGACGCCACTAGAATGACGCTTTTTCGGTGAAGTATATGCCGTATGTTGTGGTTTGAATTCTTTAAGAAGCGTTTGAACACCGTGAATTAATCAATTGCCGGCGTAAATTGTTTTGGGGATAACAGGTAAGTACATTTTCTTCTTATAGCATTTCGCTTTGGATGCGGTTTGAAAACATGGCATATATGCATGATTAAAAATTACCAATGAAGAAATGTTTACTGACCAGCCTGCGGGAAGAAGATGTCGTTATCAATTGTCAAAAGTTTTTATTTACCTTGTCAATTTGAATCAGCCATAGCCTATACTAACAGACAGCTCGGCCACTTGACTTTGAAAACTCTAACTTTGTTTAATAAACTTTCGTATTTTTTATTTCCGTGCAAATAGGTGGGAGCAGCTGATGGCAACCTATTTTTCTCTTGAATACAATACAATATCCTTTCCATTTAAAGGCAGCTGTACTTGACAGTCTGTGAAATTAAACGTAATAGAAATTGCTATTATCTAATCAAGGGTGTCCATACATCTTATTCCAAAATGGCAGCCAATTTATTATTCTTTTATATGCATGTTAATTAGCCCTCATGGCCTCATTTTCACTTGAAAATTCTTTTGTATTTTGCACATGCTAACGAGGCCATGAGGGCTAATTTACATGGATATAAAAGAATAATAAAATGGCCGCCATTTTGGAATAAGGTGTATACCATGGCAGCGTGGAGGAAAATAATGAAGCGGTTAATGGTGTCCACAGAATAATGACTCGTCCGAATCGACACACGAGTGGACGCTAAAACTTTCACTGCTGTAAGTACCTTTTGACGCGGTATAAATTTTGATTTAAAACCTGACACCACAATCTTTCGAATTTTATCACCCATTTGTTCTTAAGTTAGGATTTCAAAAAAAGTTTTGTCAAGGGATAAAATTTTAACCTGTTCAAAATTATCCACATTCAAATTTCCCTTGAACAGGGACAAATATATGTTTTGGTAAACGTTTTTCGCCTTACCCTTAGAATCCTTAACCCAGTAGTCTACACCACTCGGAGCGATCATTGCTCAACACGAAAACTGTCAATGAATTTCACTTTACCTTCGATGTCATTGATATGCGACCCTTCAAATCAAACCTCCAATGAGCAGCTAACAATGCACTGCCAACAATCATTATTTGGTTGGAGTAAAGAAACCGATTTTGTTTCGCTTTGCTCGCTTATCTTCAACCCGTTTGAAAAGTGTCATGGAGTACTTTTTCCTAGTGGGGATTATTTATTTTGAAGCTAAAACCGAACGGATTTTCTAGCGAAGCGGCGATTCACCAACAGCTTGTGATCGCCTCATCGAGTTCATTTTACGATCGAACTCGATCCCCATGTTGTTGACTTGCGAGAACTTCTTTGCTTCGCATAGCTTCGGGCGGTTCAATGTCATCACACGTTGTAGAAAAATATTAATCGCGCTTGGTGAAGTAAATTTATTTTAACTTCTTTTGTGGCCTATAGTTTTTTGCAGTTAAAAATATTTGGAGGTACGCTCACCGAAGCACGCTTCTTCAGTTTTGGCCTTAAGTAGTGGACAAACTCATGCACTGCATACAGTTAAAGAAAAGCCGGTCTGTTATGTTATTGGCCTTGAATCACACACTGAAGATCCAAGGCAAGCGTTTGAAGATATCCAACAAAATATATTTTAGATCAAATTTTTAAAGCCGGCCCGTCCCCAACCATAAAAACTGAAACAGTAGTCATATACCCTGGGCTGAAAATTCAATTACTCATTTTTATTTTTACCGACAGTGCTTTGTTAGAAATCCAGGTTTCTCTAAATTATAATCTTTACAAATGAATGAGATTTGCGTTTTAAAGACGTTTTCCAGTTAAAACTCAATGTAAGGAAACGAAGCTTTTTTAAACATTTGTTGTTCATTGAGGAGTTAGTTTATTGAAGATGTTTTAGTTACAAAACGAAACATCGTGAAATAAGTATTAAGGTTACAGTGTACCTTCAGATCGAAAAATTATTGAAATTTTTTTTTTGGCGTCAAAATAAAGTTTACAGAATGAACTTTCATCCAAAAAAAAATTATCGAAAAATAGTGAAAATTGACGGAGAAATAACGGTATAACTTTTGTGGGCGGAGTTTGTTTATGAAGCGATATGTTTTTTTAAGCGCTGTTTTCTCAAAGTTAATTTTTCGCTTGTAGGGGACACTTTAAAGAGCTACAACTCAAAGGGAATTTGTTCGATTTTCTTCAAATTTGGACAGAAGCTTGGCTAACATATAATCAACAAAAACTTGTCGGCGAATTTCTTATTTCCGAAAACTTTTTCGTCAAGAGCCATTTCCGTGTGATCACTCCAACTTTTTTTCTCCCTTTTTCGAAAACATTCTGTAACTTTTCATTGCAATTGAATATGGGAAATCGCCGAAACGTTTTTTTAGCGCTTCGTGTCCGGAAATCCGAGAACAAATCAAATTAGCAAAATACAATAATCGCTTTGAGTTATAGCGTTTTAAAGCTGATTCGGACGTTCGAATTTAGACGTCGTAAAAAATTCGACAATTCATTTTTTTACAAATGGTTTCCATATTTAGATAGCCAGCTTTATAAGCTTTAATTTGATATCTGGGTTTAGGTATATTAAGTGTAATCTTAAGACGCTAGAGCTGTTATACTGGAGACACCCCCGAAGGTACACTGTAACCTTAAGACCCTCGTGTGAAAGAAAATATGAAAAGCTAATGAACGTCATTAAAAAACGAAGTCTAGAAGAAGCGCCTAGGCGGTTTAGCTAAGTATAATATGCGTTATTTTTATACAGTGTATTGGCATATTAAAAAAAAATGGTAGATGAAGTTGAATAAATATATTTAATACTCAGTTTTTTGAACGAGCCAGACGCTCTTAGCAACCAAAAAAATAGATAGACCTCCCTCTGAGATATAGGGCAATTTGCCCTATATCTCAGAGGGAGGTCTAGTAATTTCCAGCACGCCAACACATAAGGCGTTATAATCTTTAGGCGTGAAAATTCATTTCATGCACGTTTTTAATTAAGATTCTATTTTTATGAGGGTTTTAGAGGTCTTGCTGCGGTTTGACAGGAAATTGCTTGTGAGATGTAGTTTTTGAACATGATATAAATATAAACAAATATAAACATCGTTCTGCGGTAAAACAAGACAACCATGTCGGCTTTCTATAATTATTGAACTCGAAGTTCGGACGTAGTTCGTATTAAAGACGGCCGGCTATAATTGCTAAATGTGGATTCCCTCTGTTACGGCTGGCACAAAGAAAATAGGAAGCGAAATTATTGTTGATAGCTATAGCATTTTTGGAACTACATTTATTTTTCTGTGTTAAAACTTTTGTAACTTGAATAACAACTGTAATAATTTTGTTGTAATGCTTGCTTTGTTACACACAAAAAAAGACTCCAACCGGGTGAACCAGAGAGAATATACAACATTTGCCTAAATTTCATGTGCGTCTCAAAATATTGATTAATGTTATAAATCCCTTAAAGTGCCTATGAAATGAATTTTTTTTATTCGTTTTTCATTAGTTTATTATGTCCAAAGAACGAAAACAATAATCATTTCTCGAGGAAAAGAAAGAAAATCGGTTTTTTAGCCCCTCGAAGATGCGTCGCTTCGGTTGAAAAGTGGCTCCAATTGTTGGAGAGCCTGGGGCGAGTGGGAGTGCGTGATGACGTTAATTACGTAAATAGTATGACACATTGGTTTGTTTACGCTATAATTCCGTTGGAATCCTTTAGCGTGATGGTCATTTTGCCAACGTTTTTGGCTGTACAACTGTCAAACAGGGCCTAATATGTTTCGTTACAGTCCTCTGAAGGTGAAGAGGATCAGTTTCGGATCACTCTTGATCAAATGAAATGATCGTGTCCACTGTAGTTTTGCCGTAGCGAGGCGAACCGACTGTGCCGCTTGAGCGAAGGAAGTGAACATTTCAGTAGCACAGCGTCTCAGTGGTTCGCCAGTTGAGTTGTAAGCTTATTGAACGCAGAGGCGTTTTTGTTATTTCTTTTTAGTGGCTCGTTGACTAGCGTTTATCGAACGCGAACGATATATTTGTAGTACAAACAATGTATATTGCATGATATTAGTGCATTAGCGACTCGGCCGATCTTCTCTGAAGTTCATTGATCGCGCGTGGAGGTTATGAGCTTATTTTATATGCTTGGCAGTTCGCCCGTCTACTTAAAGTTCTTTTTTCAATGCGAAGGATAGATGTCTTAGCTTCTTGGCGGTTTGCTAGTTGAAAGTTTCTAAATTATACTGATATGTTATGCATATCCGAGGTGGTGTTTTTCAGGCGGCTTGCTGAATTGAATGTGAATGGTGTATTTTTAGCGGCAAGGCGCCTTGTAGCGTATTTATTTATTCAAAATGTTTGAACTCAAGTATATACGTAATAATTAAGTTTCTTTGTTCAGTGTCTTACCAGCGATTGAACGTTTCTGGCGGCTTGTAAGTGAGTTCAAAGTATCGTGTTTACATTTATATGTCTAATTTATATTTCATTGTATAAAAATTGATCTGATCGAACACGCAATGGTTCAGCGATGTATTTTGTTACGAATAGTATTACGCATTTGTACATGTAGATTTTTGATAGATGTTCCGTAGAAAAGAAGCCTGCTAGTGAACACTTGCGTCGCTGCACTTTGAATTTTATAATTCGGAATACCGTATAAACATTTATATTACTCGCCAGTCAGTGCCGATCGAGTCAGTATATTTTTGTAGGCCTCACTGACTTCGACGGCTCTCCAGTCGAGCTGAGGCTTGAAGGAACTTCTAAACAGGATATGTATGGATTGGAAAATTATGCTTGATTAAACGGCCTCACCTGCCGGAATGTTATTTTGTTTTTGTAAAATAATATTAATCTTAACAATCAGCGCTTTCATTGAAAACATCCCTTGACGTACCCTTTCCGATGTCGGCGAACAAATTTCGTGTATTTCGCCGGCCTATTTTCCTCTGGAGCAAAATAAAGCTTTGTTACACCCTCTGTTATCGAAGAATTCTAATATCTCGTATGTTTGAGGCTGCTCGCCACATAATATTGTCCACCTCTAGCGACGTCTCTTGTCAGCCCTCTTGTTCTCTATATTCCCGCAGCAGTTTGTACAACTATTTACGTCACAGTGTAATATGACACTGGTTTTGGCCGCGCACAAATTGGAGCCACTTTTTAGCGCCAACAACCTAACTTTGAGGCCATAAAAAAAGCGTTTCGCATCGTCCCTAACACTTTAAACCTTTTATTCCAAGGTCTAAAAAGGTGAAATTTTCGATACATCAAAAAATAAATTTCATTTCATAGGCACTTTAAGCGCTCAGGCATACGGTGATGCCAGGACTCAAACCTGGGTGAACCAGAGAGGATATATAACATTTACCTAGATTTCATGAGCGTCTCAAAATATTAATTAATGTTATATATCCCTTAAGCGCTCAGGCATATCATACGGCGATGCCAGGACTCAAACCTGGGTGAACCAGAGAGGATATATAACATTTGCCTAGATTTCATGTGCGTCTCAAAATATTAATTTTATATATCCCTTAAGCACTCAGGCATACGCCGATGCCAGGACTTAACGGCTGGGTGAACCAGAGAGGATATATAACATTTGCCTAGAATTCATGTGCGTCTCAAAATATTGATTAATGTTATGTCATACGGCGATGCCATGACTCAAACCTGGGTGAACCAGAGGGGATATATAACATTTGCCTAGATTTCATGTGCGTCTCAAAATATCGGTTGCTTAAAATCCAAAATTAATTTTCATCATATTCCTGGGTGACACAAAAAGGATATAGAACGTTACCTGAATGGTGGAAACAACGCCGAATTAAGCCGAGCAACAGTACAGCAACATCCAGATCGTCCTTGTAAACTCTCCGATCATAAAGCCCGCCATTGTTTTAGGCTGCAAGCTGAACCGTGGCAGAAACGCCGCATTTCTTTGAATTTAGAACAAACCAGTCTCTCAAATCGCTTACCGTAGGCAGCTCAAATCGTCGAATGTCAAAGCAATCCATCGATGCACTCGCGGGAAGAATGACCCAATTTTCCCGCTCTTCTCATATTATTTTTTTTATTGAAATCCAACCTCCTAAAATGTCAAAAAGGCAATCGAACCCCTCCAAAATGACAGGATGACCTCCACAGGAGTTTGTACACAATCTGATTACGTACAAGCATTAATTATCAAACGCTGCAGCTATGAAACCGCAAATCAAATACGATGACGGCTGCTAAGCAGGCCTATGATGTCACTTCATAGCAACCAGACCTTTCGTTTTTTTGAACTTCCGGATCGCTCTGGCTCGTTATTGATGCAAAAACGAAGAGACAAAAAAGACCAAGGTTGTAGATCTACAGATGTGTATCGATTGAATGGACTGATAAGATATGATAAGATATCAAGAAAAAATAAGGAGTAAGCTTTAATAAACTGGGCTGAAATTCTATCACGCATCTTCAATTTTACCGACAGTGCTTTCATTTTCATTCATTTATTTATTTATTTCATTTTCATTTATTTATTTTCATTTATTTATTTTTTCTTGATATCTTATCATATCTTATCAGTCCATTATTTGAAATATCTTTGTCCCTAAAAAAAAATAATAATTCGAAGACGCTGAAAGCAAACAAGGGTTTTCTTGAAGATATTTAAGAATCGTGAAGGAAGTTTATTAAAACCCTCGTGTGAAAAAAAAAGGAAGAAGCTAACCAAAGTAATTTTAGTCTAGAAGAAGCGTCTTGTCGGTTTAGGTAAGTTTTTTTTCGTAATTATTGGATCATTATTACTTTAACAAATTCCAAAAAAGCAATCCGTCAACTTTTGGTAGATAGTTTTGAATGAATGGATTTAATACTCACCTTTTTGAAGCAAAAACGAAGAGACAAAAAACGGCCGTCGTTGTTGATCTACAGATGTGTTCGATTTAATGTCGAATGAAACTTGGCGGAAATTACAATATAATATTGAACTGATTTGACGAGACTCTTGATGTTGGATCATCGACAGCTGATAATTGGCTTTTTTCAAACTGTTAGCTTAAGGTGCTGTTACACGAGGCAATTTTTTCCTGTAACTTTCAACGCAACGCTGACGAGAGCCGTTGCATCATGTTGCGACTGCTGATTACATGTTACATGTTACACGTTTGCAACTTGTCTTGCAACGTTTCCAAAAGTAAGTTTCCAAAAGTAAGTGGTCAACGTTTTCTGCAACTCGCAACGCAATTTTTCGTTGCGAAACAAGTTGCGCAGAGAAGGTGTTGCACGCGCAATTTCATCCGCAACTAGTTGTCTCGCAACGGCTCTCGTCTGCATTGCGTTGCAAGTTGCAGGAAAAATTGCCTCGTGTAACGGCACCTTTAGGCAAAATGTCGCGTTTTCCTGATAGATGAACTGATGGCTAAATTGACAACTGATAACTGAGATTCCATCAGCCAGATCCAGACCACAGACCATGATAGTTTATAAAAGTGAACGTGAGCGCCATTGCTACAAAACATATAACTACGACTTATGTCTTTTAAACTTAAAACTTCAGTAAAAATTCAAAAGTTATGGCGATACAACGTTTCGATGTATCTAACATCATTAGCAAGAAGAGATAGAGTGACAGAAGGAAAAAGGGAGTGAATAATTATAAATTAGTCATGAAAACAGTTTCATGTTTAGGACCATTCTTCGTGATGTTTATTCCCAGAAAAGAAAGCGTGTTGTTCGTGATAGCCATCGGCATGGAAAGCTTTTATCAAAGAAAGCAAAACCCTGACGACTACTTTGTTTTTCGCAGACCTCTGGTACTTAGTCAACTCAGATTGACAAGAGTTTCATAAACGATCGAGCCACAAACAGAGAACCAAAACCAAATTTAGTGAAAATGAGAAAAACATCATGATCACAATCCCATTTAATGATAACAGCAATTTAATCCATTTAAGGATAGCAGCAAAATTGGTAAACACTTAGAATACAAATTGACTGTCTTCTCAAGCCGAAAAATCGGGATTATCCTTAAAGTCAAAGAGCCTAAACATAAGATCACGAATTAGGGACGGACCATTAGAAAAGTGATTGGGAGGGGGGGGGGGGGGGGGGGGGGGGGGGGGGTGGTGGGGAAAAAACCCAAAAAAAATTCGCGCAAGGGAAAATGTCAGGAAAAACAATTCGTGCAAAGTTCAAGGCAAAGAAAAAAAATTCATGCAGAAGGAGAAGTCCTATTGTGGTTGTTATTTAATATATAAAAGCTGCCAAAGTGCCTATTGAAAATAGCGCTCTTGGCGTTTCAAAAATTCAAAACATTCTTGGGGCCTTCCTATACTATTATTTATAAATAGTATTACAAAGGTGACAGGCCAAACACGACTCCCGCTAGTCGCAAAATGTATAAAGAAGCCTTTAGAAATGCTTTCCCAAGAAGGTCTATCTGTCTCAGTTTTGCATGCTCGATATGTATTGTATGACTCTTTGATGATCTTTGGGATAAAAATCTCTTAAGTGACAGGAGATTTTCATGCTGTGTAGCCATTTATGGAATTATTGTTTCTCTATGCCTTCGTTATGCTAGCTCTCTTGGCATATGTTAGAGACGTCAGGTGGCAGCAGCTACAGTCCTCTATAAAATGCACACCAGCACATGCCCGACAGACCTTCGTGCTCTGCTCCCTCAGCCATATATCATTAGGAGAGCCACCCGTTCCAGCCTGTCAATGCCTTGCCATGCTCTTGCAGTACCAGTGTCCAGAACGGCTTCTACCGGCCGAGCGTTCATCCATGCACACAGCAGTTCATGTTTGGAACAGCTTGCCTAATAATGTAGTTGGTAACATCACTGTAAATGGTGTCGCATCCTTTAAGAGCAGGGTGCATAAGTATCTTATGTCATGTGTATGAGGCTCTGCCCCTGCACTCCAGTTCTCCTTGCTGTGAACCATTGATTAGGCCATGGAGACATCTATCATAGTGCAATGCTGCATATGCTAGTTTTTCATTCTTCATGGACTATTGTTCACTTTAGCATTTTATAAAAAAAAAAAAAAAAGGCGTCTAAGATCAAAGTCTGAAGCTGCCGTGTCTCTATTGGAAACATGACTTCTTGCAGTTTATGTTTTACAGTGGCGGATCCAGGGGGAGGGTCGGGGGGGGGGGGGGGGGGGGGGGGGAGAGGGTCCGGACCCTCCCTTTCAGACCTGTGTCTCCCTTGTGGTTCATAAAAGTAATAGAATAAAATTGTTTTATACGTAGTTGTTTCACCTCCACCAATTGACGACATTGACTGATTGTCAATTTTTTGACTTAACAAACGCTTTTCGAGTTTCAGGAGTGCTGGAAATGGCGTTTCAGAGGGTAAAATTGAAAAAATTTCCGGGCAGGCATGAACCCGGACCCCCCTTTCAGAAATCCCTGGATCCGCCTCTGTTTTAGCTCCTTGTTTTATATATAGTTCTGTTTCTGAGAAGTGTTTCTTGGAGCTTGAAGAACCTCCGTTATTTCATCATGGCGTTATTGCATCCCGACATGGCTTGAACAGATATGGTGATCTGTATTGAAAATCTCACGGACGCTAGTGAATTCTTACGTTTTTCTTAAGCAAGACTCGCGTTTCGGTTCTTAGGTGAACCTCATCAGTTGCTCCCATAAGTAACTGTCTCGCGGAATAATATGAAATTATTCCGTTGTACATGAAATGTTTGCCGCTTTTGTACTCTTGGGAAGGATCGAATGTTCCGTTTTCTCATTGGCTCGTTTAATTGAACCAATAGCATTGGTGTAGTTTCGATCCGACGTTAAGTTGTGTTTCTTTCTGAGGCTTTATTCTTAATTTCATAGCATGTATGATATTTTCTGACACAAAGAACAGTTCTTTTAGTGTTGTAGAGAGGAGGTCTCGTGTATGTCTCAATGAATTCAAGATACACTGCATATTTTTTCTACAACGGGCGTGTAATTCTGGTGTCAAGTTGTGTTTGCTTCATGCGTTCCATAATAGGATATAGTCTTGTGCAACGTAGCGGACTATTCCTAATATATATTTTTCAAATATACGTAATGGTCAAAAATGGTTTTTAAGTATTACACCTTTTTTTAATTAGTAAATGAAAAACAAAGCAATATTTGTCTGAAAAAAAAAAATTCGTGCAGAGGGTTTCACCTGCCAAAAAAAAATCCTGCACAAGCAATGGGCGAAAAAAAAAATTCGTGCAAGCTGAAAATCCCCCCACCCCCCCCCCCCCCCCCCCCCCCCCCCATCACTTTTCTAATGGTCCGTCCCTTATTCGTCGACAGATCCAATTGTCCTGATTCGGCGGTATTTTTCTTTTGTTCGTTTGTTTGTTTATTGTAGTTATTCTTTTTCGGTTTGTTCATTTCGGTTTGTGAGTGAAACATATTTTGAACCCTGGCGTCAAGAAGCAAAACATTACCTCGCATTTGGATATTGAAAATGGACCTTTGCCTTTCTCACTCTGCATGAATAATTAATTTGAGAATTATCGTTTGTACACAAATTTCTGATTGCTGATAGAACATAAAAACTACTTCAGGAAGCTGGACTAAAACGCTCTTATCAAAAAGGCTTCTTATTTGTTATCTGAACCAGAATGTCATTAGATTTGCAATCAGCTGCAGCTGTGGTGTTTTAATATATTGGCCATTTAGGTATTGTGACCTGCTGAACTTGAAAAGATCCATTTGTACTTACCATCATACGCCTAAGTGCATAGGAAACATCTCAAATGGAACAAGTGATGTTTTGTTATGAAAATGCGGTTAATCATTGTGATGTATATGGTTTGAAGTAGGGCGAGAGGGAGTGGTGCCATTCGTTAATTTTTCCTGGTTCAAGCTTTACCTTGCAACAAATTAATAAACATGACAGCTTAACGATCTTGTCCGATCGAAAAAACAGCAAGAAAAAATCTGGTTAACGCATGCCAGCTATAAATCCACAACTACTGCAACTAACGCGACTCGAGATTCGACCAAAGGTGTGCGGGTGTGCATATCCCACAATGCAACGCGAATGTAAGATATATTTAAAATTCGTCTCATCACGTGACCTCGCATTTGCCAGTGACCGCCGACGCGAGCAGTAGCCGTCAAGACACCCTTTCAAGGCCTGTAGTCTGTCGTATGGGTCCTCTTTTATCAGGATTTGTTATGTCAAGAACACTTCTCTTGCAACAAACAGATACATGCTTTCGAAAATTTGTTCAAAGGATGACACGACAAACCATAGTTACTATGGACAAACGAAGTTTAATATCCAAGCCACTTTGAAAGAATGGTGTCAACAAAATTTGCACGCGCTTGAACACGTGAGCATCCAACCGCGTGCCCACGCATATGAAGACACTCTTGCACTGAGTTAATTAAGTATAGACGTAGTTCTCTAAAAAAACTGAAATCCCTTGGGAAAAAAGTTCTTCTCTTAAGAGTCTGTCACAGGCATTCATAATTAATGAACTTCTTCATAGTAAAAATAAAACAACATAAATGAAGATACACAAATTGGTGTTTTGTGTGAGTCACCTATATTTCACCCTGATGAAGGTCGGTATATCCGATCGAAATATAGGTGACTCACACAAAACACCAATTTGTGTATCTTCATATATATATCTGTCTGATTTTAAGAAAAGGCACCTCACAAAAGGTGAAAATTGAAGGTTTGATGTCACTTCAAATGTACAGGGGCACCTAACGAACAATCTTTGGCAAAATACATTACAGTATTCAAATAAATTAAAATAAATGATATAAAAGCATTTCCAGGTGTTCTTCTACATAGAAAACGTTTTCAATTTAGTAAAAAAAGGGAGTTAAAACAACAAGCGCGTAAAAAACAACATCACATACGAAAGCTTTGAACAGTTTACAGAAAGAATTAATGATAACAAACAGTTAAAATGCACCGTAAGTAAGCTTCGAGGTAATTCTAGGTTTTACCTTGAGGTAAATATAACGCCCTGAGTTGTAACTTGTTAACGTTAGCAGAAACCACTTTCGCGCTAACTACAGAAGAGATCTGGAAAAGAGTCTTTTTCATAGGAATTATCACGTGTCCATGACGTCGTAATATTCAAATCAAAGTGGGAAAGTAACGATGGTCGATCGACTCGAAACTTACATTTGGCTTTGAGCTCCTGTGGTCAATTTTATTTTCTTTGTTCGCCACATTTGTGCCCGTCTGGTGGTTGAAGGACATCATTAAGTCCGGAAACCCGTAAGTCACTAGCACCTTTCAAAGAAACGAGCGGTGTTTTGCTTTTCGACTGTCGAATAGTGCTGATGTTGGCACTCTTGCGGCCGTTCACAGTCGGTAGGCAAGCCGATCCAGACGGAGTCTAAAAGCACGTCTTGTCTAAAAACTGTTTGATCGTGAGTTGCAGCCCATTTGTGACACCTTGCTGTGACCGAAGTTTGGAATTGAAGAGGTGCTTTTAGACTTATATATTTTTGTGAAAAATCAGTTGTAGGGCATAATTCATTGCGGTATCTGTTGCGTTCTTTTTGCTGTATGAGAAGCTTGCGATAAAAACGAAGAGGCAGGAAGGGCAATAATCTCAGCAATAAAGTAGATTGCTCGTCTCCAGCGAAAGAAGCGTCTTTTTATCCTTCTACCCGAGACGAAATGTAGAAGATCGTAGCTTTTAAAAGCGGCGTCACGTTACTTTGCGTGACTTTGAAAAGGGTCAGTTCCTTTGTCAGCAAGCGGAATGGAAGGTGGACCGAAGTGAACCCAAAAATTCCGTAAGTGTTTTAATGTTATGCAGTTAGATTGTTATATCTCTATTAGTAAATAACTATGGTGTTTTGGTTTTACATCAAGCCGAACCGCTATGTTTCGTGTTAGTTTTGGCGCGTTGTTACACGATTTATGTAAATCTTAAACCGCTTCTCTCGCGCCTGAAGTATTTGTCAAATTTTAATTTCAGCCTACTAGCTTTGGCATAAAGACGCCGTCTTGGCTGAATTTTCTGGTAAAAGAAACGCATTTTCACTGTGTGTTTTAATGTGTGTGTTTTAGCAAAAGAATGTGGTTTATCGGTACTCACACTTTTTGCTCGGCGATTTGGCTAATTAAACCTCAAACATCATACGTCCTGTTGACAGCGGATGTTTTTCACGCTTTGGAATTGTTAGCTGTTTAGCTGTTGAGCCGCTAGTTCAGCAAAACACTTTCTATAAGACTATAGCCCTTCCATCCGAATTTCGTGAATATAGCTTACGCTCCGCGAATGTTAAACTTCCGACCGCCAAAGTGAATAGTTAGCGGCCGTGAGTCAGAATAGTGATCTTGTTCATTTCAACTTTCTTCTGAGAATAATATAAATTTAGAATAGGTTCTATGAGCTCTTTTTTCTTATGGCGAGATCAGATCAGTTGACTATTCTAGTGAGATCAGGTTCAAATTATTTATAGCATCGCATTATATGCGTGTGTGTTTCTGTTTTTATCTCGTTTGTTTGTTTCGAATGCTGTAAAACGACTGCTAGTAATTAGTGAACTTCACTGCTATTGCTTCTGTAGCGATACTGGGCAAACACTGCACTAATGCTGTATTCTAATCCTGATCCTAACCCTAACCCTTTAAACTCAAAATGTATCCTTGAAATATGCACAACAGTACACAATGTCTCAACTCTTTTTGCAATTGCTTGTATCTTCAGTTTTTACTCACAGTTTGCAACCCGAGTCCAATCTGAGAACAATTTGCCCTCCTAATACAGTATTTTAGTAAGTGACATAACAAAAATGGCAGGTACCTTTTCCAAAATTCAGACAGATATATATATATATATATATATATATATATATATAAATAGGCTGAATAAAAAGGTTTACACAAACGTGAACTCTTCAGCAGAAGGATCCAAGGATACGACGCCACCACGTGAATTTGTAGATAAGTATAATGAAAAACGATGGGGCGAACTTCTTACTGGTCCTGACTGGTTTATTAACGTTTCGGCCTTCGGCCTTCTTCAGAAATTACTAAGAATTAAAAACTATGTACAATGATTAAGTTTTACAAGTTGTGGCTTATATACGTTAAGTTACAAAAACAAAGGAAAACGAGGTTACGTAACATAACAAAAGAACTAAATTACACGGAAAATTTAACGCTAAAAATAACAAACATGATGTGATAAAAACCTTAATTAATGATTGAAACAGGGAAATAGTGACTAATATACGATATACAAAGGAGAGCAAGGTTACGTAATACTGCCAAAGATCTAAACTATAAAAAAAAAAATAAACGCTAAGAAAAACAATTACAACAATTCCTTATTCCCAACGGAAATTCTCTTCGGCACGAGCTCCACCTCCAAGACTGACCTGATTACCAATAACTTAAACTGTACTCTCCTCTTTGCTAAATATTACCTCTATACCCAGAAACTAGCACAGAAAAACCTATCTTTAGAGGAATTTGTAGTTAAATTAAACTGTAGATTTCATCAAGAAAAATCCCCTCTGCAATATAAAACATAAGTATTATATAAATTAAAATATACTGTTAACTACTATATAGAGTTACCAAATGATTAGTGCAGCTTCAGACTATAAACAAAAGAAATTGAAATCGCCAATGCCAACCCAGTCTCGGAATGTCTAGTGTAGTGTATTGTTGTAACATCTTGTCATGTATTCCTTTGTATTGTAACCTTTTAAATCTGCTTGTTAAGTAAATGTTTTGCATAAATACATAAATAAATAAATAATAAAAAAATGGAGGAGGGGATCAAAACTTTTATTCAGAAAACACTGTTGAAACGTTTTTGTGGTAAATTACTTCTCCCCCACACCTCCTCCCAACTCGCGGTTGCACGTTATAATCCTGATTTAACGTCAGTTTCCTTGGCCCATTACCGTTTGCCATGAATTATACTCGTAACGGATGCACCCGTGGAACATCCTCCTCTTGTGCTTGGTGACAAAGATTGCACAGATGTCGTCAACATCAATATTAAGGTTGCGATGCAAGGTCGTGATGCAAGGTCAATGTGCCTGGAATTTAGTTAAGTGGCAAAATGCAACGTGCTTTTAATTAAAATCAAAGGCTCCTAAGTTCACAATATCTCCATATAATTTCCATGTCAATGCTTCATTAATATGGAAATATGACGAACAAAGAGTTCTTATCCCAAAGGTTTGAATTGGGTACAACAATGCGTTAGCCGAATTTGTCTATATTACGGTAAACTTATATTTTCACACTGACACGGTTCGATGTTTTTTTAATTAAACTTAAGGATTTTTGACGAACGAAAAAAAAAAACAGTACACCACTTTCATAATTTCATGATGTCCAGTCCCGATAATAAGCCAAAACCTCAAACGACTACACTAACCTGGAATACAAACTCATTTAAGACTAAATTTTATTATTTCAAGGGAGATACGCATCAAAACGCGTGTCTCGGTTGAAAAATCCTTTTAGATTGATTTTAATGTTGCATTAAAGACTCCAGATGCGAAACATCTTACGGGAGGTGTCCGCTTACGGGAGGTTTAAAAAAAAATATATATACACTAGAAGGCGTATAATGCACCAGTCTTTTGAAGCCTTTAAAACTACTTGTAATTGTTTTATTCATAACAGGCCGTTGAATGTTGCTTTTTATATTATATTTATAAATTTAACACTAATTTGAGAACTACAGTCCAAAATTAAAAGACTTGCCAGTAAATAAATGTACATATCTGTGAAGCTCTCGCATTGCCGTCACACGAACTGATGTAAGCTATATAAAAACAGTAACAGAAGAAGTACATATTTTAAGTACATTGCATGTAGATATTTTCTAAAACACAAAGTGTTCTTAGGTACGTAAAAAGAAACTATCGATGAGTGTCTACTTTCGCGGTTCCCTGAACTTAAGGTACCTTGGAATCGAAATGACTCTGTTACCTACATGTAACTGTACTGTTCAGACTGGCTGTTCGCTTTTGTTCAGGTCAAGTACAATTAAAACTAGTAATAATCAGAGAATAAGAGTGCGTTCCACATGTTCGTTAAAAGTTGAATTGAAAGAAGCAGTATAGATGTCGATTCACACCATGACTCCCCCTTCTGATCGGTCAAAAATTTTGTATGACCGCCCCCCCCCCCCCACCTCCCCCCCTCACCCCCGCTTCACACACCTTTTATATACAAATACCCAGCATTTTCTTAATATACACCCATCCAAAAGCGCGAGCGTAGAAGCTAAAGACTTGGGGACTTTATTATTAAAACTTGACACTATAGCTAGCTCGTGTTCAGAGTTCTTAAAGTGCCTATGAAATGAATTTTTTTTCTTCGTTTTTCATTAGTTTATTATGTCCAAAGAACGAAAACAATAATCATTTCCCGAGGAAAAGAAAGAAAATCGGTTTTTTAGCCCCTCCAAGATGCGTCACTTCGGTTGAAAAGTGGCTCCAATTTTTGGAGAGCCTGGGGGCGAGTGGGCGTGCGTGATGACGTAAATTACGTAAATAGTATGACACATTGGTTTGTTTACGCTATAATTCCCTTGGAATCCTTTAGCGTGATGGTCATTTTGCCAACGTTTTTGGCTGTACAAATGTCAGACAGCGCCTAATTTGTTTCTTTAACGTCCTCTGAAGGTGAAGAGGATCAGTTTCGGATCACTCTTGATCAACTGAAATGATCGTGTCCACTGTAGTTTTGCCGTAGCGAGACGAACCGACTGTGCCGCTTAAGCGAAGGAAGTGAACATTAAGAAGACGGACTTTGATCATTTAGATTATTGAACGTGAAAGGTATACATTTCAGTAGCACAGCGTCTCAGTGGTTCGCCAGTTGAGTTGTAAGCTTACTGAACGCAGAGGCGTTTTTGTTATTTCTTTTTAGTGGCTCGTTGACTAGCGTTTATCGAACGCGAACGATATATTTGTAGTACAAACAATCATGATATTAGCGCATTAGCGACTCGGCGGGTCTTCTCTGAAGTTCATTGATCGCGCGTGGAGGTTATGAACTTATTTTATCGGCTTGGCAATTCGCTCGTCTACTTAAAGTTTTTTTTTCAATGCGAAGGATATGTCTTGGCGGCTTGCTAGTTGAAAGTTTCTAAATTATACTGATATGTTATGCATATCCGAGGTGGTGTTTTTCAGGCGGCTTGCTGAATTGAATGTGAATGGTGTATTTTTAGCGGCAAGGTGCCTTGATAGCGTATTTTTTTATTTTTTTATTCAAAATGTTTGAATTATGCTTCTTAGTTCAGTGTCTTGCCAGCGATTGATCGTTTCTGGAAATTTTAACCACTTGGCGGCTTGTAAGTGAGTTCAAAGTATCGTGTTTACATTTATGTCTGATTTATATTTCATTGTATAAAAATTGATCTGATCGGACACACAATGATTCAGCGATGTGTTTTGTTTCGAATAGCATTTGTACGTGTAGATTTTTGATAGATGTTCCGTAGAATAGACGCCTTCCAGTGAACACTTGCGCTGCACTTTGAATTTTATAATTCGGAATACCGTATAAACATTTATATTACTCGCCAGTCAGTGCCGATCGAGTCAGTATATTTTTGTAGGCCTCGCTGACTTCGACGGCTCTCCAGTCGAGCCGAGGCTTGAAGGAACTTCCAAACAGGATATGGATTGGAAAAATTATGCTTGATTAAACGGCCTCACCGGCCGAAATGTTATTTTCTTTTGCAAAATAATATTAATCTTAACAATAAGCGCTTTCATTGAAAACAACATCGCTTGACGTACCCTTTCCGATGTCGACGAACAAATTTCGTGTATTTCGCCGGCCTATTTTCCTCTGGAGCAAAATAAAGCTTTGTTACACTCTCTGTTATCGAAGAATTCTAACATCTCGTATGTTTGAGGCCGCTCGCCACATAATATTGGTCCACCTCTAGCGACGTCTCTTGTCAGCTCTCTTGTTCTCTATATTCCCGCAGCAGTTTGTACAACTATTTACGTCACAGTGTAATATGACACTGGTTTTGGCCGCGCACAAATTGGAGCCACTTTTTAGCGCCAACAACCTAACTTTGAGACCATAAAAAAAGCATTTCGCATCGTCCCTAACACTTTAAACCTTTTATTCCAAGGTCTAAAAAGGTGAAACTTTCGATACATCAAAAAATAAATTTCATTTCATAGGCACTTTAAGAGCCAATGTCTGAAATTTTCGAAAATCGGGCGTCACTCACAAAATTTCGGATTTCTTCATATTTTGCCCAAATAATCTCTATAGTAAAGTATTTTCAAAAATAACTTAAAAAATTCTAACGGCGTTTTATTTTTTTCGAAAACGGGCAAAGTTTGAAAAACGGCAAATCGGCGACCTTTCAGTTGTGAAACTGGCGAAAAATTACACATTTTCATCTCGCTCGTACAAAAAAACGCGATGCCATACATAAATAAAATGTTGCCACAACATAAACTCGTTCTTGTTCTTCACACTACTGTTATTTACTTTGGATTAGCAGTTGAAATAAGAATATTTCGGCCGTTAGAAGAAACATGATTTCTTCCATTTTAAAAATTAGCAAATTTGAACCAATTTCAACGTCGTGGAAACCCAATTGGTACGTTGAGTTTGAAAACAAAATTAAGACGGTCTTGAAGCACAACTTCTGCTGTTTACTGTGATGAAATATTTCTGGCGGCACTTTAAAAGTGCCCCGTCGAGAGACCAAAATGTGAAGGGTAGTTTGACACCAGGAGAACTTGCGACACGAACCTGAGCGCCGCCACTACGCACAAAATGTTTATCGCTAAAAATAGTTCCTTTCAGATAGAGCCATTTTCAGAATCGTAAAGACTTCAGAAGAACTTTGTCTATACTTTGCTGACTAAAAATGATACATTTTAAGCAGTTTGTTGGGATACGGAGTAGAGACACCAACATCGATCATGTTGTGCGACCTTACAAATAACAGCGATCAACACTTACCCGCTTTTTCATCAGAAAATTAAACTGACCCGAACCTTGAATTGCGTTTATAATAAAGACAATCCTGCACTCCGATCCATTATATTGCTGTGTTTGGAATATCTGAGCCTTGTAGATCATATCATAGCGTTATTTACTCCAAATTTGTTACAACAGTTCGGAAGTTTCCCACAATGTGTTGCAAAGAGATTGCGTGACGCGT
This sequence comes from Dendrophyllia cribrosa, assembly GCA_024195265.1. Classification (NCBI taxonomy): domain Eukaryota; kingdom Metazoa; phylum Cnidaria; class Anthozoa; order Scleractinia; family Dendrophylliidae; genus Dendrophyllia; species Dendrophyllia cribrosa. The sequence goes on along the minus strand of JAJLRJ010000007.1, from coordinate 35,062,713 downwards.
AGCACTGCGTGCTTATGGTATCGGTCAAGGAAAGAACATTAATTGCCGTGGAAAATTCACAGGAGTAACGTCCGTTTTTGGAAATGTATAAATGTATAAAGTCTGTTTCCTTCGTTTTGGTACAATTTTAATTAATGTTCAAATCCTCTTTCAGGTATATTTGGTAGATAAATATACAAGTCATTTATGGGGGGGGGGGGGGGGGGGGGGGGGGGGTGTCACCCTTTCACTACGCCCCTTGCCGGCTCTTTTGCGATAACACACCGCCTTTATTCTGCTACGAAGTTATGTTTACAATACTGTTATAAACTAATTTCGATTTTGAGGTGTCAATTGCAATACTGCATTATATTGACGGCTAGTTGGGAGAAAATATATTCCGTATTGGGCGGGGTCGCGAAGCGGCGGAGCCCCGGGGACGGAGCCCAGTACGGAATATATTTTCTTCCAACGCCGTCAATATAATGCAGTATTAACGCGCGCCTTAAAATCGAAATTAGTTTTGTCTAGATTTTTGAGACGTCAATACGACTTATATTGACGTCTCAAAAGCAAGCAAAAGTATCTGAGAATAGTGATACTATTACAGATGTGAGCTACAGCTGGCTGTCAGTTCTGTTTTCGGCTAGTGGGTTTAAAGCTGTTTCTGTGACATCTCCACCGCAAGTTACAGGCTCAACAGCCACGTCCGATGACAAAGAAAGCAGTCCTGAACGTCCAACATCCAATGTATTTTCATACCCACAGGAAGGCTGCATCCCGGGGGGGGGGGGAGGGTGGCGGAGGGGGGAGGGGGTACTTCCCAAAAATACCTATACGGGTATTGAAAGTTACGCAATTTCTACGAAATCTATATTAAATACTGCGCAGGATATTCCAGAAGTGGTGTTGACCTTGGGATTGTCTAGTTACACGCCCACTTGTACTCCTAACCAGAATCTGACTTTCAACGTCCACAAGGCCGTGGACAATCAGGGATAGGCGGCTGACAGCCCAGCGAGCTTCGAGGCTCTGCCATCCGAGATCGCATATCATTTTCCGTATCATTTTTCTAGAATCAGAGTGTTAAAAATTGACCTATTTTAAGAATGGGGTAACATTTTGAGTGCAAATTCTTTCTAAAACGGGGTCTAAATTTGGAGACCCGGGCGGCACATACCCAGCCAAGACATATCCGAGTACCCCCCTAGCCTGCGAGCAAGCTCTCGGGGTCGGGACCGGGTTCGCGGTTTGGGAGGGGAGGAGGCCCCCTGAAACCCCTTCCTCCCAACCCCTAAGAACGAGAGCCTTGCTCGCAGGCTAGTACCTCCCGGGGGCTGCATCAAAGTGTTTCAACGGCCGTCCGACCTGTAACGCCATCTGTCATTAGAAGCCTGCTCCAGGTCACCGGAGAGGCACACCCTAATGAACCTGGCCAAACAACAGTACGCCACCCTCCTCAGCGAAAGCGTTGCACTTCTTCCTTTCTTTCAAGCTCAGTTAGCAGCTCAAACAAAGACCAAAGCCTCAAGGCGGGCTGGGCGCTAAAGGAAATGGAACAGTCCTTGCTACCAATTCAATGAAAAGCAGAAAGCCTACCTGGAGGGTAAATTTACTATTGGTCAATCCACAGACAGGAAGGTCGACCCGGATGTAGTCACAAAAGAAATGCGTCGTGCCCGTGCCCGGCAGTGATGAAAAAAGCGCCATCGATGGCCCTGCTTGAAGATTTTGAGGATAGTTGCCCTTGTAAAGCTAGAAAATGAAGGGCCAATGTAATGCAAGATTGTTAACCACTTTTACAGTTTTATTTTCTCTTGTAAGAAGATTGAAGAAGCCTTGTGTGATGCATGATTTGTTTTCCGCCTTAGGCTGTGCAAGAATTTTTTTTCGAGATTATTCCAAACTTTTCTTTCGCTCGCTGTGAACGATTTTTTTCTCTACTTTTGCTGTGCAGGAATTTATTTACAATAATGGAGTGCATGATTTGCTTTATCATAAACGCAATTCAAGGATCGGGTTAGTTTAATTTTTTGATGAACTATAAACGGAAAGCGGGTGTAATAGTGGCTAAAAAGAAAAAAATATCTTTGAATTTCCCTTTTGTTTTCGAAAATATGTTGTATTGAATGATGTAAAAAGCACTTTCGAGCCTCCCGACGTCAAAAATCAATATAGAAGGCATGCAATCGGACCCCACTAGAGCCTCAAGTTCTACAACTAAAGGACTCCCAGCCCACTTTATAAAGTCCCATTTACACGAGCAATTTTTCCTTGACAAGGAAAAATTGCTCGTGTAGATGGAGAATAGTGGACAATTTTTCCTTGTCAAGGAAAAGCTGGCATGCTAGCTTTTCCTTGACAACGAAAAATTGTCAAGTCAGAAATTTGCTCGTGTAGACGGACAACAAGGAAACTGTGGCAAGGATGTTACAGATTTAGGCATTGCGGGCACAACCGAAACTTATCAAGGAAAACTTGCTCGTCGTCTACACGAACAAGGAAACCTTGTCAATGGAAAATTGTAAAGGAAAACTTGTTAATCATCTACACGAGCAATAAAAATTGGCAAGTAAACTTGTCAAGGAAAAATTGCTCGTGTAAATGGGGCTTAAATGACACTGACCTGAAACCTTTTCCACGGCAATGTTCTTTCCGTGACCGATACCATAAGCACGCAACAAATTCCAGCGTGCTACGCGTCACGCAATCTCTTTGCAACACATTGTGGGAAACTTCCGAACTGTCATTTAGCGACTGTTGTTTTAACAAATTTGGAGTAAATAACGCTATGATATGATCTCAACAATATAATGGCTCGGAGTGCAGGATTGTCTTTATTATAAACGCAATTCAAGGTTCGGGTCAGTTTAATTTTCTGATGAAAAAGCGGGTAAGTGTTGATCGCTGTTATTTGTAAGGTCGCACAACATGATGTTCGTGTCTCTACTCCGTATCCCAACAAACTGCTTAAAATACATCATTTTAAGTTAGCAAAGGATAGATAAAGTTCTTCTGAAGTCTTTACGATTCTGAAAAAGGCTCTATCTCAAAGGAACTATTTTTAGCGATAAACATTTTGTGCGTAGTGTCGGAGCTCAGGTTCGTGTCACAAGTTCTCCTGGTGTCAAACTACCCTTCACATTTTGGTCTCTCGACGGGGCACTTTTAAAGTGCCGCCAGAAATATTTCACCACAGTAAACAGCAGAGGTTGTGCTTCAAGACAGTCTTAATTTTGTTTTCAAACTCAACGTACCAATTGGGTTTCCACGACGTTGAAATTGGTTCAAATTTGCTAATTTTTAAAATGGAAGAAATCATGTTTCTTCTAACGGCCGAAATATTCTTATTTCAACTGCTAATCCAAAGTAAATAACAGTAGTGTGAAGAACAAGAGCGTGTTCATGTTGTGGCCACATTTTATTTATGTATGGCATCGCGTTTTTCTGTACGAGCGAGATGAAAATGTGTAATTTTTCGCCAGTTTCATAACTGAAAGGCCGCCGATTTGCCGTTTTTCAAACTTTGCCCGTTTTCGAAAAAAATAAAACGCCGTTACAATTTTTAATGTTATTTTTAAAAATACTTCACTATAGAGATTATTTGGGCAAAATATGAAGAAATCCGAAATTTTGTGAGTGACGCCCGATTTTCGAAAATTTCAGACATTGGCTCTTAAGAAACAAGCTTCAGAAACTGAAACTGAAGAAGGATCCCTCCTTAGGAATCCGAAACCGGTCTTGCATTTGCAAGCTTCAACGAATCAAATGTAGCCCTAAATTTTTCTGATGAATCTTTATTCATCATTCTCCCTAGCGCACGCTGTCTCTCCATACAAGTCATGAACGTAGCGGTTGCCCCTTAAGGAAGGAAAACTCACCAATGGTCGTCGCTCGACCGCGCTAAAATTCCTTCAAACAAACAGCAATCGAAACATATTTGCTAAAGGAGCTTTCACAAAGTTACATCATCCAGATTGCATCCACACGAAGGAAAACTCGCTCAAGGTCGCCAATCGAACAAACAAAAATTCCTTCGAACTAAACCGCAACCTTACTCAAAGGCTGTTTTTATGAAATAAAACTAAACTCTGAAAAGAGATCGAACACAAATTTCATTCGTTACCCGTAGTAGTTTATTAACAAAAACCATAAAAGAATGAAACGTGTCTGACGATCTTAAACACTACCTTCTTTGAGTTTCGTATACCGAAGTGATCTCTTACTTTATGCCCCCCCCCCCCCCCCCCCCCCCCCCCCCCCCCCCCCCCCCCCCCCCCCCCCCCCCCCCCCCCCCCCCCCCCCCCCCCCCCCCCCCCCCCCCGCCCACCTCCTGATAATTATTACACAGTCCCTAATCAGAATTTAAACTGTATCCGGAGCAGACGTACTCTATAGAAAGCGAAGTTCTCTATAGGTGAAATAATTTTCCTAAAAACAAAGCTTTGGTTTTTATTTTCACTGTGCAAATCCGGCTCATCAAGATGTTATCTTAGGATTTGTAGGCACATTTATGAACTTCAGTTGAATTTTAATCGGAAATTTCCTCGGTTTGAGAGCTATTGTTTGTTCTTTGGGATCCACTTTGAGATTTTCATTAAACCCTCAGCTCAATTAACTTCACATATATTTCGAGGTTGTTTTGATTGTCTTTTATTGCTGCACGTAAGGCTTTCCAAGTCAATATTAAATGAAAATTATTCCTGTTGTTGATATTAGTTTTAAAATAAATTTAGTGTTCTTTCGTCGATAAGCCATTTTTTTCTTACGTGTTTTTGGTTTTAAAAAGCTTAAAATTATTACTCGTGGGAACTTTTTGTCAAAGATCAGCACAACTTATTGTTTCCAAGAAACGAATCTTCTGTTCTCATATTCTAATATGCAATAAGACAATAAGCCCGAGTTGTGAAGTAATATATCAAACATGAGACACAGTGTTTCATCACAAGATCAAACACTGAGAAGAGAGTTGAAAATACGACGCGCAGCGGAGTATTTTTGACGAACTTCGAGGTGTTTGATCTTGTGATGAAATACTGTGTCGAATGTTTGATATTACTTCTCAAACAAAATGATTTTAGAAGGAGAAATTAAGGATGCAAAAATGAGCAGTGTTTCATCTGATTTCCAAACACTCATTAAACATTAATTTCCTTTGTATTTTCTTCATGAATTATTAATGAGTTTGAGAAATTCTTTTTCCTCACGCGTGTGGTGATGCGATATCGGAAAGTTAGACTTTGTTTACTTTACATTTTCTCTTGCGCGGTTTTCTATGCGTTTACCGGCACAATAGTCAATAGGTTTTTGACCAATCAGAACGCGCGTAGTATCTCAGTTATTTTATAATTCATATTAATTTCAAAAAAGAATTAATTGTGTTTCATGAAGATTAATTCAGTCTGCAAACTTATTTTGTGACAATCTCTCTTGTACAGCAAGTAAAGCTAACTTTGCGTCAGTTGACTTATGTTTTCTTATTTGAAAAATTGCTATTTTTATTTCCTGCTCGGCTTGTCGGTTAGCTTAGATGTCTCACACCAAAGAAAACATCATCCAGTTATTTTGCTTACACAAGGTTGTATGTTGTGGCCTCTATTTTCGCAAACGTCGGGTTCGGTATTTCTTAAAAAGAGTCCAGAGTTTGCTTAATTCGCTCACTGTGCATTAATTCAGAAATCAAATGGATAACAAATTAAATAAACGCCTGTAGAAAAAATTAAAACGGGACTTTGGAAGAACAAGTGATATATTAAACATCGCTTCATGTCTCGCTCTATGCCAACAGCTTTTAGTTTGTTTGCTTTTCGTCATCTGGGTCTCGAAACAGATAGACAAATTCGGCTAACGCATTGTTGTACCCTATTTAAACCTTTTGGGATTAGAACTCTTAGCTTTGTTCGTCATATTTCCATATCAATGAAGCATTGACATGGAAATTATATGAAAATATTGTGAACAAAGAATCTTATTCCCAGAAGGTTTGAATTGGGTACAACAATAATGCGTTAGCCGAATTTGTCTATTGGTCGCAAACTCGCAAAGGATTATTACAGGCGTTCGCGTGTTTACAGAACTACAAAATTCAGTTCTTTCAAAAAACCGGTTTCCGACAGACGATACATATAATTATAAACAAACTAGGTGTGGGTTTTTTAAATAGTTGGAAAAAAGGTCAAGGTAACAGTTATTAATTTTACATTTTCAAAAAGGCCGATGATAATGAGATATATATATTTGAACGCACGATACAAACCGTAATTACTCGTGGCGTTACGCCAACGAGTTTCAGAATGCTTATTCTTCTGGGGAAGATTTTTTTTTTAGGTTCACACTAGAAGTCTGCGTTAAGTACACAGGCTAAGTGTGCTTCAGCGTTCAGAAAGATATTTATGGTATAATTATTTTCATGGAAAGCTCATGTCGTCATTTAGGTCGTAAGAAGTGTGGAAAACATAATTTACCGCCTTTTATTTGTGTCTTTTTCACTTTGAGCGAATCACGAATTTTTAAGCGTTTGCGAGACTCCGCTAAGCCAGTCGTAGGTTTGATTTACACGATTTGTGTTTTATATAACTTTGCAGTAAGCCAAGGTCAAGTTTGAAGTGTCGGCTACTGAATGTAGTCTTACTTTTCAGACATAATTTTATGTTTCTCCGTAAAAGCACTCAAAACACTCTGGAATCAATACTGCAATGGGTTATAAAAGAGGCCAGAGTTCATTAAGCTGTGTACAGCTTCTTGTTTTTATACTCAGTTCTATCGTGGGCGCTGTTGTTAGATAGTCGAGCTGTGAGCTCTCTGCCAATAGAAAAAGAACGTACAACGGATGTATATGATGGTAAGATTCATAATTAGGGACAGAGCACGCTTCAACAATTGAAAAACAGATGTTCATTTTATGTTTATTTTAGACGTGCGTCGCTTCACGGCCTCCTTATCTTTATTACCGCCGTCGACGATTTACGCTCTGGAAGAAACACGTCAATTTCTTATAACATTGGGAATCATATAAATAGGTAAGTATTTTTACTGCATAAAATAACTTTTAGTATATTGAAAAATCAAGCGAATTTTTAGAGCCCGTAAAAGGAACTTTGGACTTGACCTATTTACTTAGAAACGCATAACAGAACGATATTTTAACAGTATGTATTTCAATTTCACGATGGCTTTTAGCTGCTCACTAAAATGAGAAATTGGCGGCAGCGTAAACTAATATTAGCTGATCAGTTTCTGAATTTAGTTTGATGAACTGCGCTTAGAGTAAATCTGTGTTTTCGTTACCAGCATGAGTTGTAGTAAAACAAATCCTTGTAAGAGTTACACATTTTTAGGGAACATAAGTCCTTTTATTGAAATTTATAATTTTAAACAACATTCAACGAATACTGCGTTGGAAATCGCGTGACCAAGATGACCTTCTTTTCTACGATCTAGAAATATTGCGGCCCGTCTCTGTCCCTAATTCTTTTTCATATTTAGCAGCTAAATTATGGAACTCTCTTCCGGATTCGTTTCGAACATTTTCTTTCACGGATTTCAAGCCTAGAATATTAAACTACGACTCATTTTAGTAGCATCACGGTAACTAGTTTTATAATGTATAGTTTTGTAATAGTTTTATAATAGTAGTTTTATAATGTATATAGTCTAGTATATTTGTAGCATTTTATTTTGTAGCATTTTATTGTATTTCTTTTATTATGCTCGAATACATTAGCAGATGTTTGCTACTCAAAATTTTCGAGTTGAAATAAAGTATATGTATGTATGTATGTATGTCGATATCGTTTACTGATAAGCTTGCTTTGTTGATATTTTCCCGCAATTTAACGAAGCGCGTGAAGAACCATAGCCGCTGTGTTTTCAAATAATTCGAATTAATTTTACAAAGTATTAAAAAGACCGATAGTGAAACAAATCCTTGTAACATTACACCTTTTCATGGAAAATAAGTCCATTTTTTGTTATTCGGGACAAAATTTGAGGATAAAACGTTAAATGGTTACACGTTTTGGTGATTAAAAACATAACAATTGAGCGTGTTTTTGACCGAGATGCACGCATGGATAAAGGATAGCGCGTGCAAATGACGCGTACTGTCCAATAACATCGTCCTATTACAAGCATGACGCGTAAACTGTCCTATTAACGCTCTTATCGGGCCTGCTGATAACCAATCAGATTCGAGAACCTGCTGATAACCAATCAGATTCGAGAATTTTGTTATAGTTTTGATTAATGGAGGTACTTGGTACACGAGATATAGTTTGAGTAAATTTCTGGCCATTTTACGCTCCTCATACTCTGCCTTTTCCTAATAGTCTGAAATATATTCTAAACGAAGGGGTACATCTTCGTCATGATCAACCGTTAATCACGTTACCTCAATGACCCAGGCGGTGTGCGTCGCGATATTTGACCAATAGCAAGCCGTTGTTTAAACAATAGTCCTCGCGGCAAACAAGAAGCTATTTCAGCGCGCGGAGTTGAAAAAATTGTTCCTTTTCAAGGATTTCAGCGATGTCAATTGAAAATGTTTTCAGGCCGAATTAAAGAGAAATATCCCTTCTTCGTTATGGCTACAATTAAATGTTAAATTCGAGCACAATGACTGCCTTAGCTGATCTCAAAGTAAACCTACTCGGTTCAATTGCCCGGCCACATTATCGTAAACTGAACTTTCACACCTTTTCTTAGACTTCTCTCATTCTTTTACACGTTTGTTTTTCGTCAATAATTTGGGACATACAGTTAATTTAGCCTTTCTTCTTTGAGAATTTCGGGGTCTACCCGGGTCTACCCCTTTTAGTTTTCTTGGTTGAAGCCGTTCAAAATTGATAAGTTGACCAACTCGCCTAGGTCTCCTGGTGTGGAACAACAATTTTCTGCGCCCACGCGGCGGTCACGCGCGTCCTTTATCATCTTCTTGTTTGGTCTTTTTTCGGCCTATTTTTCCTCAATTATAGTTGAAGGAAGAAAACATTCAAACTTTGATAGGTTTTGATGTTCAAAGTGACTTCTTTTGTCGGCGTTTGCAGTGCTTGTCCTGTATAATACGTGGAGCGGTCTTTGCGTGATTTAGGTCTCGTGGCGTTGACCCGTGCATAAATTTGATCTTTCCGGTTGTCTTGTTTATTAACGGATTGTATGTTTCGATTCAAATCAGAATAGTGTCTCTGAGAAAAAGAAAAACCGGCCTTTACGAAGTAGTTTTGCGTTTGTAGACTTGTATATTTGATTACATTACCAAAGAAAAGGCGCTAGATTTAAATTCAGGCTAAATAACGCAAACGTAGGAGATGCTCACTCCGTCGAGACGAAGGGAAAATGAGCCGCTACACAAATTAACCCATGGGGCATTGCAAGTCGTGTCGCACACCGCCTGTCAATGACCACTATATGGTTTAAGTCTCAAGACCTCCTACGATCTAGCAATATAGCGGCCGGTACGTCAAGATCATTGATAAGCTGGCTTTGTCGATAAAGTATCTAATTTAACAGCGAAGCTTTCTGAACAGAAAGCTAATGATAAGCTTCACTAGGGTGAAAGGTCGAAAGCACAATAATTAAGATTGACGACAGGGCTATTTTTCAATTTTAGCAAGGCCAGAAATAAATAAGTAAAGACCGACTCCTAAAAATACCCCTCACCTGTCTGCTTAGCAGGGTATTGATAATTATGTAAATTAGACTCGGTGAGATTAAGTTTAAATAACAGATGTTATTTACTCGATGTTAAGTAATGATCCGAATAAGAAGAATAGCGCTGAACGGCAATGGAATGTCAAACACGATGGAATGTCAAGATTTTTCATTGTTACAACTAGTGACCTCATTGGCCTAGACTCAAAAACCGCTAAAAAGGTAAGGTTCAAGGTACATTTTGTCTAATTTTTTTAAGGTTTCAAGTAATTTGAGACCCTGTTCTGTCGCACTTTGTAATAATCGTCGCACTTTGTAATACCTGTCGCACTTTGTAATAAAATTGTCGCACTTTGTAATACCTGTCGCACTTTGTAATAACACTTGTCGCACTTTGTAATAAAAAATTATCGCACTTTGTAATAACATAAGCTGTCGCACTTTGTAATAACACGTTGTCGCACTTTGTAATAAGTTCCCAAACTGCTCTTTAATATTAGGAAAATGTACGAACTAACTCATCTCTTTGCAGTGCATAGACAAAGACGCTGTCTTTGATTTGTTTTGCTAAGTCTTATCGCTTGATGTGTGTTGTGGCATTGGAACACGGTGATCAGTGAGCCCAGAAAGCGTAGACTGAACATTCCTTAATGTGCTTTGTTTACTGACTTAGGCCCTGTTTACACGGAGGCAGGTTACCCTCCTAGGCTGTGGTTTTTTGGGTCTTTCTGCATGTACCGGTATCCATGAACCACTCATTGTCTTCCATTGTTTGTAAGGTATTGTCTTTTTGGTCTTGTTTTGCATTTGTATTATTGTCGTTCTTTGTTCCTTTTGTTTTACGTAATGTGTGCTCCGGTACATGCAGAATCTACCGGTTTTTTATCATCACTTTTAATGTTGCAAAGCCTCCCCCAAAGGCAGTATGTTGTGTAAACACGAGCCGACCCGGCTAGGCGGGTAACCCTCCATCAAGCGATACATGGCAAAATGCGATCCGGCTAGGAGGGTAACCCTCCTATGCTAGGCGGGTAACCCTACCTTTCATGTAAACGCGAGGCAAACAACATAAGAGTTTATAATGTACAGGTGAGTTTCCAGCCTAGGCGGGTTTCCCTTGTTCCATTTAAACAGGCCCTTATTCAAGCGACTCACAGCCGCAGAGACCGCACAGGCCGGGGTGTGGCTTTAGCCCCCCACCTTTTTGAAGTAAAAAGAAAAATGACTAAAACACTATTGCAAAAATATCATAAGTGAACGCTTTTTATGACATAAACAGCTAGTAAGTTTCAGTATTCATAAAGAAAGATGATTTGTACGCCTTCCTGCCCCAAAAAAGGAAAACAGTAAACGGTTTATCTTGCTTTAACTAGAACATCTGGTAAACAATAGTTTTTTACTACCTGAAGACTGAAAACAGGGCTTGCAATCACCATTGGCAAAAGAGTGATTTATTATAGATATTCATAAAGAAGCAACTGTTACAGAAACTCAAACAGTTGCTTCGCGGCCCTGCATGTGTTCGGGTAACACTCTTACATTGCGTCTGTTGAAACTGGTTTAGCAGTCTAGTCAATTTGAATTTTGAACGATTTTGAATTTTTTTGGCTACAACTCGTATATAAAATATATATATAAAAAATCGCATTACTATTGACAAATACAGATGCCTTCTTAGCCATTTCAGAAGACTTAACTTTCAAAATTTTCCGGAGAAGCATGCCCCCAGACCCCTCCAGCTTGCTTACATTAGCCTCCAACTCGAAAATCTGCTTCGCGGTCCCTGCGGGGGGTTAGGTTCTTTTGTTTTTAGGCTTTAGCAGCCACGAAAATGGTTTCGGGAAAGGCTTAGCTTCCCTGCTGCTAAAAGTAAGGGAGGAAAATAGAGGCCTTTGCTATTTGTAGGTTGCAGCTGAAGATATTCTGTAGACGAAAAGTTATAAGAGTCTTGCAAACGTGAGGATGCGCAAAAAAATGAATAGATATGCGCGGTATTTCTCCGATTTGACAGCGACGTCGTCAATTGTTTGACCGCAAGCGACATCTTATTGGCTGAAATTTATTGCTAAATCGCTTGAACTTTTCCGACTCTACTTGAAGCGACTCGTACTATTGCAACTAGCTTTGCGGTTTTAAAAATCGCTCGCAAAAAACACAGCTAGTAGCTAGAAGCTTGGAAAAAAGTTTATTACAGAGTAAGCGACCATCTGAACATCCATACCACAGGCTTTTTAGCTTTAAAAGTATGTTTTTTTTTTGTTTTGGACAAAAGTCATTAGATCTGGTGTTAATTTTAACGCCTAGGAGCCGGCTGTCACTTTCACCGTGCAACTCGTAATTTTCCCATCAATATCACTGATAATGATGGCATGCAAATGGATCTTGGCTTTTCTAAGCCTCTTGATGCTTACTTGTTGTACATTCGGAAGCAAGAAAAAAGAGGTGTATCTGCACCCATTAAATGATGTAACATATGAGACGATTTTGCTGCTAGTCCAAGGGAAATTTAACGTGCCCGTGGCAGAACGTACCCGCGAACAAAAGAATGCTGTGGTCCGCTATTGGCGGCAAAGAAACAGATTTCATCTTGGGCCTCAACCTACCCCAACCCACTACTTTGATGGCAGAAAAGTGGTACGGAAGACATCAATAGCAAGCCTTGTCGCGAAAACTTTCGACGAGGCAATATCTGGTGGATGCAAGAAACTGAGAAATCGAGCCGCAGCTAACTTCGCAGGACTGAGCGAAAGAAATATTTTAAGAGTGAGTCCACCATAGGACCAGGCAAGTGTGGCACAAGCCATCTCTCCGATTTCTACCAAACTTTGCCAGTATAAAGGTTTCGATAAAAGATTTAAAAATCCAAAGTAGTTTACGTCTGCCATTATTCCAAGAGGAACTGGGCACCCCCATAGTTATTTAGTGGCAAAACCCCTAAAATTATCATATATTTAGTATAAAATGCATACAGTTGTAACACTCACAGGATATAAAGGAATTCATTCAAACATTACATGTGTAATGTTTGTCCCTAAAGCAACCTCCAAACACAATTTCAAGAGAAATGGTATAGCAGCTGTCAATCAACAGACGTTAATCATTAACCCTGTCACACAACATTTCAAATATGTCAAAAAATGATCGATTTGAGAGGAAATTATCTCTAATGAGAAAACTTGTTCTAACGAGATAATAGCACTCTAAATCAAATCTATCCTAGAACTTTTAAAAACAGTTAAAAAAATTTTGGCCTCAATTTTAACCCGGTGAATAATTTAAACCAAAGTTAATACATAACCTCAAATTCAAACTCGAAGAGTTACTTCTATTCACGTTTGTAACAATAATACAGGATGTTGAAAAGGAATAAAAGGTCGATTTCATATAAAATGAAACGGAATTATAGGTCTTAATAATCGAAAAGAATAAGAAATAAACTAACAAAGAATTATTCATGCAAAAAAAACAGTCACGCAACAGTCCAAAACATTTCAAAGGAATTGGAAACATACTTGATTATGTAATATTCAATCGCATGTAAAAATGGTTTTCTTAGTTTTCATTTGCTTGGAAATGAGCTTAGAAAATAAAGCCTGAAAGTTTGGGTCAATCGCCACATGCATTTTTAAAACTAGTCTAACAGCTTTTTTATGCACAAGGCAACTATTTTAGTACATCGGCAAGCATGTCACACAATCTCTAAAAGGTTGCTTACATCTGACGTCTCTATTAGCCGGCCCAAAACAAACTCTGGTTGTAATTATATAATTACCTTCAGAGCAAGAAGCCAGACTTGCTAAACACTTAACTTCGCCAGTATTTTATCCAGGTGCCACGTGAAATGCCGTAAAGCATGTCAAAGCAAATTCCAATTCCACCTCCGAAAATGCAGTGTATCAAAATACCAAAAATTGCTCATGAGCTGGCTATTGAGTACATGGCCTAGGCATGTAAGGCATGTATCCATTGTGAAAAAGACAAAAATATTTTGTGTTAAAAGATATGGATGCCAGCAGAACATACCTATAACCGCAAACGGACCAAAATATGAAAATATGAATATATGAATATTGTCAACAATTCTATTTCTCATCATTAAAACTATTTTTAGTTTAAAAAATTATATATCTAGCTAAGTTGCAGTTGACCTAAATGTAAAGGGATCTATAACTTCAAGCATTTTTTTGCTTTTCTATAGACTCCCTCATCACTATTATTTATCTTGTATTGTATAGTTACCATGAACTACAATGTATTAGTGATGGAAGCAATAAATTGAAAATTGAAAATTGAAATATAAATTTGTACCTGCGAGCGTGACAGGATTGAGTCCTACATCATACTGGTCAGCGTTAGGTGCCACAGGACTACCAGTGGTCGAAGCAACGCAAAACCGAAACACAACTAATTTCTCCTCACATTTATGTAAAGAAATATGTTGGATACATTGAAAACAATAATCTAACTTTTGTATTCATACTCCATTATGTTAAAAAAAAACTTTAAATTTCTCTGCTGGTTTACTTCAAGAGAAAATAATCAATTTCTCTTGGTTTCTAGTACTACCGTAAAGAGTCAAATTCTTGCAGGACTTTGAATTTGCGACTTTTTGTATTTTGCGGGATGTAATTTCTACGATTTTGAGAGAGACTGAATTTGCCTGAAGGAAGTTTATTTTTACGATAGGCAACAAAAATTGTATCAACATAATTGGTATTAAATTAGAGTTTGTTTTCTGAGACAAATGTATAGACCCTATTCACAAATGGCGGCTGAGTTTTTATTCGTTTATATTCATGCTTATCAGCCCAACTAGCCTCGTTAGCATGTGCAAAATTCAAACGAATTTTTGCTCTAAAATGAGGCTAGTTGGGCTGATTAGCATGAATATAAAAGAATAATAAAACGGCCGCCATTTGTGAATAGGGTTTATACAGGTGTACATGCAGTCCCGGCATGCAGTACTACATAAATTTTTGAATATTGTCAGATTATCACAATAGGTATGAACTGCTCTCTTGTCGGACTGTTGAAATCAACGCGATTTTCAATGCTTCGAAATGCTGGTGGTAATGTTAATTTTAAAGGAAAGAAGAACTCTACGGGTAGTGATATTGGACTTTAACAGTCTTCTTATTGATATCTTCCGCTTGGCATAGCTTTAATAGCTTTAATAGCTTCTTTAACAACTGTTCTACATTTTACAAAAAGCGACTGGTATAGTCCTTCAAAACTGTGAAGGGCCGTGACCTCCATTGCATGCATGATCGAACAAAAGGAGAACTTCTCAATTAAAATTAAAACGTTAAACTTTTGATCAAATGGTTACCTACTCACGGCACAGTATCTTATATCCTAACTTGTACTCCCTGTTTTGAGCTAGTCTTCCTCGGCGATAAATAAAGAAAATATTATTCGTTTCTCAAACGATTCGTGACATAAATATGAAAGCTGAGATTTGTTTAATATGGTTGATTTTTACTACCGTGCGAGCAGAGTCGAGTGCAAGAATGTTGCAAAAAAACCTCGTATTTTCAAACGCGTATGGTTGACCATCCTGTGTTGAGGTGTTTCTGCAGGTTGTTGAAGGTCACATTTTTTAACACATTCTTCTTCTGGACAGCTAAAAGCTAACTTTCTCGTCTTGATCGATGATCTGGCATTCGTCGGGTAATCGGCATCATCTTGATTGGATTGTGTATCTTTTCCACAGCTGCATTCCCCATTTGACAAAGAGGTGAGTGCGACTGCGCCGACCTCTTTGTCTGGAATTCCGAATTCTTTCATAATTTTCATGTTGGTAGCTTCTTGGGGAGGCTCCGTTTTCATTAGCTGTGCATTGGTAAAGTACTTTCCTTGGCCAACGTCGTATACCTATGTCCTTCCAAACCCTTTGACCGTTGGAATGAAACTTAAAATTGATAAAGGCTTGTATGCGTGGAAAAGAATGTTTGGCCATACTTTGACAGGAGTCGTTGACCATGGAAACAGCTACATAGCATCCTTTCACTCCACCACATGAATCAAGGGTAGCCTTCATATCATTCGCTGCTTGCATGTCATGACCTTCATTGATAAATCTACGTAAGTGGGTTTTCATTGCAGCGATCTTGCGGTCACATACATGTTTACTAGCTTGTGGATCGCTGGAGTCATACCTTTGGACCTTTACACCACTACGTTTGCCAAGGCAAGGGCAATGCATAAGGAACAAAACCACCCTAAGCGTAAATGTTCTCTCTTCATATTGTCAGTGGTTATCCATGGGTAAATAGAGGCCAGTTGATGGGCTGGAGTGGAGAGGGGGCGGGTGGGCTGTTGTGGATAATGTTTTTAGGGACCTCCTTTTGGTATGAAATTTTTTGCGGGTCCAATTTTTTGCAATTACAAAAATAAGTTTATGTAAAATTTACTATCGTAAAACCTTTTTTCCCTATAAAATTAACATTACCACTGGCATTTCGAAGCATTGAAAATCACGTTGATTTCAACAATCCTAATTTAATACCAATTATGTTGTTACGATTTTTGTTTCCTATCGTAAAAATAAACTTCTTTCAAATAAATTCGGAGTAAAAAATTACATCCCGCAAAATAAAAAAGTCACAAATTTAAACTCCAGCAAGAATTTGACACTTTACGGTATTACAAGTAAACAAGAGAAAATGATTATTTTCTCTTGAAGTAAACCAGCAGAGAAATTTTATGGGTTTTCTTTAACATAAAGGAGTATCGATACAAAAGTCAGATTATCAACATTTTTCTTTGCAAATGCAAGGATGAATTTCTTTTGCCATGAGCCTGGTTTTGCGTTGTTTTGACCACTGGTATTCCTGTGGTACATAACGCTGACCAGTACGATGTAGGACTCAACCTGTCACGCTTGCGTGTATACAAATTTATATTTTGGTCGACAGTCATTTTGGTCCTTTTATTGCGGTTATTGGTATGTTCTGCTGGCGTCCAGAGCTTCTAACGTGACACTTGTTGTCTTTTCCACACTGACAAGGGATACATGCAGAGGAGGGACGACTGCCGTCCCACAATACCACGCAATCGCATTTCTGTCACGCTCTCAAAGATGGCGAGGAATTTTCTAAGAAATACAGTGGAATGAGGTGCCGGTTTCTTACTGTTCCGTTAGACGAAGTGGAGGTTAGATACCAGTTTTGTACTGTCGAACTTGTTAATTTTTTATTTGTTTTCTTTTCTGGAACAGTTGGCCGGCTTTTAATGTAAATTATTTAGGTTAACAATGTGAGGTATTTTGACCTCGTACCACGGGTCAATGACCTTGTTAAAATAAATCGTTGGTGTGCATTAATATGAAGGAGCAATAAGCATTTTCATTGATATTCGTCGCATTGTATCGTTATTCCTTTGAACAGTTCTAAAATGCTCCAAAATGCTCCGCGATATCGTCCTGAAAATATATTGTAAAAAGCGCTTATATTTGGCTACTTGCAATATGAGACACGAGCAGTACAAAAATAGATAGGTAAACACACGTACGACTCCCACTCGTCGCAAAAATGTATTTTTAAAAGCCTGAAATTTAAAGCTTTCCCAGAAAGACTTCAGAAAGAATTGCGCCTTTAGATCACAGTTATGAATTTGTTCTCTTTGATGATATGGACTTTTTGATCTCGGCGGTTTATCTCTTAAATTGATAAGAGGATTTCATGCTGTCCAGAGCCGTTAAAATTATTTTATTTCTTTATGCCGTTGTTCGGTGCTAGCTCTATTAGTATACATTGCGGTTTCTTTGGCTCACTTTTGTTGCAAGATGAATACTTAGCGGCTAATTCTTATCGCTTTGAAAGTGCTAGGATCGTTAAATTTCTCAGACCGTGATTTAATTAATGTCTAAAGTCTGCGGTGTGCAAGACTTGTGAGAAAGTGTTTCCGGCATCACGGATGTAGGCGTCTTTAGATCCGAGTCTCAAAAAGCCGTAGTCTACAATTCCACTGCAATGAAATCATGAATTCTTGCAATAATTTTTAGTTCCTTAGTTAGTTCTGTAGTTGAGTAGTGTGTCTCAGTGGAGCTAGGATAAACCTCCGTTGTTTTGTAATAGGGTTTAATTTGGCATGCAACAGATAATCTGCAGCATGGTTGCTGTTTTGTAAATCTCACGGATGCTAGTAAATTCTTACATTCTTTCCTTAAGCAACGAATGAACACAACTTTATGTCCTTAATCGGTTCTTTGGCGAACCTCGTCAGTTGCTACCATGTGTAAAGGTCGCGTAGGACGGATTCGCTCTCAGCGCCATTATGCAATGGCGCCGCTCTCGCGTGGGTTCTGAACTGATCCAATGCCAAACTGTACTGATGACGTCATCCGAGATTCGATAATATACTTGGAAATGCAATGCATTGTGGGACGGCAGTCGTCCCTCCTCTGGGATACATGCCTTGGGTTTGTACTCAATTCCAAGCGCATGAGCAATTTTTGGTATTTTGATACACTGCATTTTAGGAGGTGGATTTGGAATTTGTTTTGACATGCTTTACTGCATTTCACATGGCACCTGGAGAAAATACTGGCGGAGTTAAGTGTTAGCTTGTCCGGCTTCTTACTCTAAAGGTAATTACATAATTACAACCAGAGGTTGTTTTGGACTGGCTAATAGAGACGTCAGGTGTAATCATGTAAGCGACCTTTTAGAGATTGTGTGACATATGCTTCCCGATATAAACCGTTGCGTTGTGCATATAAAAGCTGTTAGATTATTTTCTTACCTCATTTCCAAGCAAATGAAAACTATAAAACTATTTCTACTTGCATATTAATATTGCATAATCAAGCATGTTTCCAATTGCTTTGAAATATGTTTTGGACTGTTGCGTGACTGTTTTTTTTGCATGAATAATTCTTTGTTAGTTTATTTCTTATCCTTTCGATTATTAAGACCTATAATTCCGTTTCATTTTATAAGAAATTGACCTTTTATTCCTTTTCAACATCCTGTATTATTGTTACAAACGTGAATAGAAGTAACTCTTCGAGTATGAATTTGAGGTTATGTATTAACTTCGGTTTAAATTATTCACCGGGTTAAAATTGAGGCCAAAAATTTTTTAACTGTTTTTAAAAGTTCTAGGATAGATCTGATTTAGAGTGGTATTATTTCGTTAGAAGAAGTTTTCTCATTACAGATAATTTCCTCTCAAATCGATCATTTTTTGACATATTTGAAATGTTGTGTGACAGGGTTAATGGTTAACGTCTGTTGATTGACAGCTGCTATACCATTTCTCTTGAAATTGTGTTTGGAGGTTACTTTAGGGACAAACATTACACATGTAATGTTTGAATGAATTCCTTTATATCCTGTGAGTGTTACAACTGTATGCATTTTATACTAAATATATGATAATTTTAGGGGTTTTGCCACTAAATAACTATGGGGGTGCCCAGTTCCTCTTGGAATAATGGCATACGTAAACTACTTTGGATTTTTAAATCGTTTATCGAAACCTTTATACTGGCAGAGTTTGGTAGAAATCGGAGAGATGGCTTGTACCACACTTGCCTGGTCCTATGGTGGACTCACTCTTAAGCGTCACAAACAACGAAGCGAAGTATCGAATACACAGTGTCAAGTTCACCAATAAAGCCACGCCGAGACCAGTAACCGCCAGTACAATTCAAGCACAGCATCAAATTGACCTTATGGATTTGAGCAAAGAGGCTGTCGATCACAACACGCGCGTGTACAAATATGTTTTGAGTGTAATGGATATTTTCAGCCGGTATTTGTGGTTGCGGCCGCTGGAAAAAAAGTCAAGCCAACATGTTAGTCGAGCACTTCAGAAGATTTATAGCGAGCACGGTCCACCAGACCGCCTTCAAAGCGACCGAGGAAAAGAATTCGAAGGAAAGGTTAGATCTCTTTGCAAACAGTTAAAAATAAAACTAATTAAATCGAGACCCTACCACCCGCAGTCACAGGGAAAGGTTGAGAGATCGCATAGACGACTAAGGAAAAAAATAATGTACGACCTAGTATCCCTAGGCAAAAAGGGGGTAAACTGGGCAGCGAATCTTGAAGACTACAACCGGATTGTGAACGAGGAATGTAAAGAGGAACTTGGCTGGAAATCTCCTTTCGAAATATATTACGGGCGGAAGTCAAATCAATTAATGACGGCGTCGTTAGATTGTGTAGATTCTGATGATAACTTCGTTACTAGGGCGCCGAGAAAACGGGATTTGGCCAGTCACTTAAAAAAAGTAAAGAAGATCCGACAAAGAGCCAAGCATTACAGCAAGAAGCTAAACGATCGAATGGTGAAGGGCCACAAGCGACGTCACAAAGCGGAAACGTTCAAAGTAAAAGAACACGTTTTAGTACGGTACAGACCGCAAAAAGGAGGGAAACTCCCGCCGAAAAAAAGATTCGTTGTTGAAGGGACAATAATAAAGAAGAGCCAAAAAGATCCTGATGCATACAAAGTCAAGTTTATGCCTCCAAATTGTTCAGAACACAAAGAAGAATGGTTTTCGGTAGAAGACATGGCAAGCATTAAGAAACGCCACTCAGCTAGCAAGAACAAGGAACAGCAGAAACTAAAAGAACTTCGAAAAAAGATGTATATACCATTAACAGCCTGCGATCGTTTTCTGGATCGAGACTTTCCCGACATGGATTTGTCTCTTATGTACAGTCCACCAGGTGACGGGAATTGTCAATTTGGAGCACTGTCTTTCTGGTTAAGCCGTCTCGGTTTTCACCGATCAGCAGAGACTGTCCGGGACGAAATTGTGAAGTACCTGACGAGCAATCCAACCAACAGTGAAGGTATGCCTTTGGAGCTTTTTGCCGGGAGTCCCTGGGAGGAATATTTACAGGCAATGGCAAGGAATGGCACCTATGGGGACCAAATAACTTTGCAAGCGGCAGCAGATTTATACAATATTGAAATTGTTGTAGTTTCGACCTTAGGACCTGATGCCACAGTGGTGATTTCTCCCTCGTTTAGCATACCCACTGCAAGAGTTCAGCTGGGGCATTATGCAGAGAACCACGGTGAACACTATATATGCGTTGAAGGCAGAGTTTTGCCTTCTGAGGATGAGCAAGAGGAGAGGACGGAAGAAACGGCCGAATGTAATCTTTCAAATAGTGGGGATTTGAACACATTATCCACTCAGGAGGAGTATGTAGAAGAGGAACAAGAGGTGCTCGAACCAGATCAAAGCCATGTGCAAATTCCTATCCACAACAACACAAACAACACAAACAACACCGTGGGGATGGTTTCCATAAACGACGCTACCTCTCCTATAGATAGGCTCCCGAATGAAACACTAGAAAAAATCATTGTGGAGGCATTATTATCTTCCGGTTTTTCGTGGCCAAACCACATATGCCAAACATATAATAACCTGTGCAAAGTCAGTCTCCGCTTTCAAGATATCACTCGCAGACTGGTCTCGATGCTGCCGAGAATTCACCTTGCCAATGGTGGTGAAGTAGGCATCGTCAGCGTCAGAAGCTTAATAAAAAGATTTGGATCCTCAAGTGGTGTCGTGCAGGAGATACGGCACATCGTTGCCAGTCCAAATTGGGCAAATGCTTGGCTGGAACTGCGATTCCGTGGATTGGGATGGTTTATCATCCAAAACATATTCTGGCGAAAAAAATGAAATTAGTATTTGTGCATCTGGAAAAGCAGCATCCATAGTCTACTTGCTGCAGGTGGAAAAGGGAAGCAGCTCCTTGAACTGAAAATAACTAGATAAATGTTCTGTTTACACAAGAGAGGATGAACTTCCTTTTAGTAGGGACTGATGACGCTATAATTGTTCTTGTTTCATGTTTTACTTCGTTGTTGTTTTTCAAGATTGAAATGTACTTTTCGATACTACTTCTGATTTTTTTCCTTAAGTTCCATGCTTTTGTACCAATATTATATACAAACACTGATTGCGCTATGATGGTGTTCCAAGCTCGAGGTTATATGTAACTTTGAATTCATGTTCTAGTTAAAAAAGATTAACTTCCACAACTTCATTAAACCGTTTATCGTTTTCCTTTTTGGCGCAGGATTTCTTGAAGTACAAAGGCGGCAAAATCATATTCCTTAGGTGATTTCGAAAAAAAAAAATCCTGCAAGGGCTTGTCGGTGGAAAAAAATGCATGCAGCAGGAAAGAGGTAGAAAAAAATTTTTGCACTACTGCACTGACAAGAAAAAATAATGTTGCAAAGGAAAAAAATATCCTGCAGTGCATTTCGGAGGAAAAAAAAATATCCTGCCCACCAGGTTGCCAGCGTCTTTTCGTCTTTGCCAGCGTCTTTGTCTATGCGCTGCAAAGAGATGGGTTAGTTCGTACATTTTCCTAGTATTAAAGAGCAGTTTGGGAACTTATTACAAAGTGCGACAACGTGTTATTACAAAGTGCGACAGCTTACGTTATTACAAAGTGCGATAATTTTTTTGTTACAAAGTGCGACAGTGCGACAAGTGTTATTACAAAGTGCGACAGGTATTACAAAGTGCGACAATTTTATTACAAAGTGCGACAGGTATTACAAAGTGCGACGATTATTACAAAGTGCGACAGAACAGACCCAATCGCACAACATACAATTTTTAAAAGAAATTGTATTTGGGGAACTTCATCAAAGAAACAAAATTATTAGCTATTGTCTTCTGCTATTCTGATTGGTTAAGCACGAACATTTCCTAAAATTTTTTTGACGCAAATGGATTTTCTTTATTTTTATAATGAAATATAATTATTAACCATCAGCTCCTCCTCTATTCTTGAAATCAAAGATATTCTATGTGGGAAAGAGCTAATGCCGCAGAACAATGAAGTTTGCTATCGTTCTTATGTGAAACAATACTTAAAAACGTTTCAGTTCTACTTAAGTAAACACCTTTTTTTATTAAAGATATGATTCTTTAAAGTCCTTTGTGTAGTCCCAATCGTTTCTAAAACGTCGAGAATTTGCGGCAATACCTTTTTACCTTTCTTTCTCTCGGAAGGAATTTTGCTATGGCCAATATCAAGGTTAACACAAAGCCGCCTATAATATCGGGATACATCTTTAACTTTTCTCTCTCTAACGTTTCAACAGCAGGCGCGTAATACCGAGATTTACTCGCGGTATAACCGATGCATCTGATCGGTCAGTTTTTTGTAGTACCAAAACAGTGCGTCTAAACCATTTTTATCTCGTGAATATGCGAAGCTTTGAACGAGATATTGTATACGGGGATATATATGCAAATGAGCAGTCGAGATGACTTTTAGAGCCCTTTTAGAGCCGTTTTTGGCGAGCTTATTCTTGGTTTTCACTCACGTCATATTAAAATTTAGAAGCATTAAAACAGATTTGGATTCCAAAATGTTTATTGTATTGTAGAGAGTTTAAAAACTACACATCTGGGCCAAATTTTGAAGCGCAAGAAGATATAATTCGTTTAAGAGTTATAGGCGAACGAGTATTAGTCATTTTTGATAAAAATGTATAGAGCGGACATCTTCGTGTCATATGGATATAAGCCGTTTTATTTGCATGTGAAAGAAAACTCATTTTCATATGAATGGTTTTGCTCTTGGCCACGGTTTGAAAAGAAGGCTAAGAGCAACTCGGGAATGGGCTATTACTACTGCTAATTACTTATCTGAACACAGACAAGCAACCAACATTCCACTTCACGCTAATGCCAACTCATCCCACTGGAATTACAACCCACTCACAGTTTAAAAAGTTAATAAAAATTAAGAATAATGTTAAAGTTCTGCCTTCAGATAACAACAGTCCAAATTGAACTGACAACCCAAGAGAGACAGAACAGTTGAAAAAGTTAATAGAAAGTACGAAAAATGTTAAAGTTCTGCCTTCAGATAACAACAGTTCAAATATAGGCAAAGTTGTAAATCTGGCTCCTTTTTTTCGGAAAATCACTAAAATTGAAGATCATTTACTTTTTTGGAATAATTTTTGACACTTCGGCGAATTCGATAGCAACAGAATATGTGAGTGTTCATGTGCCGGTAGGTTGTCTATTTCCGTTTAAAGCTTCTACGTAAAATATAGCGTAACTATGATCTAAGATGGCCAATCTACCTGATTTAATACAAATTTTCGGTGATGTAAGCAAGTTTTTCAGCCTTTTTTCTTGGCAAGTTATGTGTAATTATTCTCGCTGATTATTGCCTTTTTAGAAACGTGTAATAAATATAACAAATTTTATTTTTGTCTCAGAACAACGGCTGAGTCATTTTCGTCTTTGGAACGAGTCCACAGTATTGGGATAGTTTGTATCATTGACTTGTACCCGCTCTACCCAATTGCGATTGTTCAGTCATTTGCAAGAGACTAACCAGATAAAGGAAGACTCGGTATGAACTTGTGTATACATTGCGGACGGAGAAAACAAGTTTTTGAAATGAGCATTTATGGCAGGTGAAAAATAGAAGCTACATCAGCATCCTATATCAAGTTTATCATCTTTATTTAAAGGGAGCCACCAGCGCTTCGAGATTTATTATTTACCCGCGTTCACTATACGAAAGTAAAAAAAAACGACGTGTCTGCTTTTTAAAATAGAACTTTTTTACTTCGCCTACTCTTGCAGTTTCCATGGTAACCAGAGGATCTGACGGATGCTGAAAATTAGAATATTCAAAAGAGAAGACGGCAATTTAAATTTTCCGGCCTTTTCGTGTTCTTGAAATTTGACGCACTGTCTAAAATATCTTTAGACCTTTCATCAATGTTTGACAAGACATTTTTAATGAGGCGTTTATCGCCGCGAATGGTAAATTAAATGGCTGTATTTGTCAAATACAGCCGTCTCGTGAAAGCTGTGATTGTCTTGTTCAGTAGACGTGCGTCACTTCACGGCCTCCTTATCTTTATTACCACCGTCGACGATTCACGTTCTGGAAGAAACTCGTCCATTTCTTATAACATTGGGAATCATATAAATTGGAAGGTATTTTTACTGCATAAAATAACCTTTAGTAGTATTGAAAAATGAAGTGAATTTTTAGAGCCCGTGAAAGGAACTTTGGGCTTGACCTATTCACTTAGAACACCACAAAATTCAGTTTGCAAAACGCAAAACGCATAACAGAACGGTGTTTTAACAGTATATTTCAATTTTACGATGGCTTTTAGCTGCTCACTAAAATGAGAAATTGCTATCAGCTTAAACTAATATTAGCTGACCAGTTTTGTAAATTTAATTTGATGAACTGCGCTTAGAGTAAATCTGTGTTTTCGTTACTAACATGAGTTACGGTAAATCAAATCCTTGTAAGAATTTCACATTTTTAGAAACAAAAATAAGTCCATTTATTGAAAGTTTTAATTTTAAACAACATTCAACGAATACTGCGTTGGAAATCGCGTGACCAAGATGGCCGAACCATTGCGCCTTCTTTTCTACGATCTAGCAATATAGCGGCCCGTCGATATCATTCACTGATAAGCCAGTTTTGTCGATATTTTCCCGCAATTTAACGAAGTGCGTGAAGAACCATAGCCGCTGTGTTTTCAAATAATTCGAATTCATTTTACAAAGTATTTCTTGAAAAGACGATCACGGTAAAACAAATCCTTGTAACATTTACACCTTTTCATTAGAAAATAAGTCCATTTATTGTTAGTACAGTCGAACCTTCACTAACGGACACCTCCCGTAAGCGGACACCTCCCTTAAGCGGACACCAAACCGCGAAACCGGCGATTTATCCTCACCAACACTTCATTTTAACCTCCCGTAAACGGACACCTCTCGTAAGCGGACACGGACACCTATTCAGGGTCCACAGGGTCTATAATAACCTCCCGTAAGCGGACAGTAAACGATATCAATAACATTTCTAACAAAATAGGTTCTGTTCATATGTGGGTTAAGTTTGTTGTTGGTTCTCTCCTTGCTCCGAGAGGTTTTTCTCCGGGTACTCCGGTTTTCCCGTCTCCTCAAAAACCAACACTTCCAAATTCCAATTAGATCTGGAAAGTGTCCACAATTAGTACTCGCGTACTAAATACTTTGACACTTAAATAAATTGATTTGATTTTTTTTGTTTTAATGGTTTAATAGCAAATGACCTAAACAAAAGCAATGTTTTCAGTCTGAACAGTACAGTTACATGTTGGTAACTAGTCATTTCGATTCCAGTAAGCATTTTTTCATCACAGTACATCAAAGTTTCCCGTTCTTAACTTTTCCATGAGCCAGTCAAATACAAGGTGTTGTATATCTTAAGAAAAACCTTAAGATTATGGAACCACGAAAGCAAATACGCATCGATAGTTTCTTTTTACCTACCTAAGGGCACCTTGCGTTTTAGAAAATGACTACATACAATGGCATAAGATGTGTACGTCTTCTGTTCTGTTCACCTCCGAAACTGACATGGGGGATTGAGTATGTTACTGTTTTTAAATGGTTTACATCAGTTCATGTGACGGCAATACGAGAGCTTCACAGATATGTACATATGTTTAGCGGCAAGTCTTTCAATATGAAACCGTAGTTTTTAAATTAGTGTTAAATTTATGTGTGATATAAATAAAAGCGGCTGAAATATCATGTTTTCATGATTATGGCCAGGAGCTTGGTTTCAGCTTACTTTATTATCTTGAAATTGGAAGAAACCCTCGATAGAAGCGATAGAGGCAAAGAAATATGAACTAAACAAACAAAATAAAGGCTAGAAAAGTCAAAATTTTACAAGAATGGCAAGTTTGATTTATTGACAGGCGGTCAATAAATCAAATTTCATGAACTGTAATCAGATCCACATCAATCCTTGCAATCCTGCACTTTATCTCCAAACTACTACTTTTGTTTTGCTCTATAGAATCTTTTTATCCAACTAAGTTTTATATTTGGTGGCATTTGGCGATATAACGTGGAAATAAGCTAAGCGAAATTGTTCTATTTCGGCGGGAGGCTTTCAAAGACATGTTCTGGTGTATTATACGCCCTCTAGTGCGCTATGTTTTTCAACCTCCCGTAAGCGGACACCTCCCGTAAGCGGACACTTACCGTTGGTCCCGAGGGTGTCCGCTTACGGGAGGTTCGACTGTATTAAAGAACAAATGCTGCCATGCAAAAGTACTGCTGAAGAGGTTCATTTGAACGGTCACACCACAGGATTTCGTCAAAAGACTCAAAAGTTAGAACAAATGGTACTATGCAAAAGTACTGCTGAAGAGGTTTCATTTGAATGGTCACACCATAGGATTTTGTCCACAGACTCAAAAGTTAGAACCATACTACATGTCTCCATAATTGACTCTGGAAGCGAAAGGGTTAAAGTGCCAGTTCGAAAAAAATTTTAAATTTCGCTTTTTGCACTATTCTAATGGAAATATTAATTGTATTTAGTAACCTGTCCAAACCGTTTTTCAATCCGATCAAGGAAAAACGGATATTTTCGGCCGTCGTTTTCGCATTTACACGACCGCCATTATATTTGCATGACAGTGACGTTTTACTGACGCACTCCTGTTGTTCAGCCTGCTGACATTGCGCATCGCCAGATTGGCGACACGCAGGCATTTATTGACCGGCCAAAATTTTTATTTTCTGTTTAAGGCACGGGTCGCACTAAGAGCGAATTTTATTAATTTAAGTGATCAAGCTGTCAACATATAGCGTAAAATAAAATCGGCCCCATGTTTTAAAAACTTCCCAATTTTTGGTGGACTGACAAAATTTCGCCAATCTTCAAAGAAGCCGAAGTGCTGCCTCGAAGGCGACCAAATTTTGGCTTTTAATCAATCAATCAAGCCTTTATTTAGCGTGGTCGGTACGCTTAGCTTAAGAGTTAGTTTCCAGGTACGCCACGAAATAATAAAGATAAAAGATACAAAATAAAACTTCATTAGAAGTGTGTAAATTTAAGTTTAAGTGTATAAATTTAAGTTAAGCTATATTGAAAAATGATTGCGCATTAAAATAGTTACAATATTTATCTAACTAAGTATAAAATATAATATAAAAGTAGTAAAACGTGTCTTAAAATTGTCGCACATCACTGTCATAGTCCCGTGATGAGATTTAATATTTTTTAATTGTTCTGTTTGAATCTTCCTTGACTCGTCTGGTATCGAATTCCACAATTTCGATGCAGTGTACTTCCATGATCCTAAGCCATATGTTGTCGATTTCACTTTTGGAAGGTTCACTATTCAGACTATTGTGGTGCCCTTGAGGTTATACGTGGAGCGCCTTACTGTTATAAAATCACTTAAGCTGACAGGTCCGGCATCGCTGGCTAATATTTTAAAAACGGTGGATAATATTTTCGCTAGCCGTTGTTCGCGGAGACTTGGGAGACCAATACGCTCTAATAGTTCCGCATAAGGTGTGGACGTATCCCAGAAAACATAACGGAGCGCTCGTTTGTTTACCATCTTGTCAGCTGATTTGTTTCTACAGAAAGGCCACGTTTCGGAACAATAATTAAGGTGCGGTGGTATGAAGATCTTGCACAGGTACAGGTAGTTTCTTCAACTCTACAGAGGTAATTGTCTAAAGATTTGTGTATCGTCAGCATAAGTGGACAGTGTACTCTTCTCAATAACGTATGAAAGATCATTCATAATGATGTTGAATAATAGGGGGCCGAGAATAGATCCCTGTGGGATACCCTTAGATATTGATTGCCAGTTCGAAAGTGTGTCTCCCAGTCTCACTCTTTGGAATCGATTTCAGTTGATAAATAATCTTTTATCACGGCAATTGTTGTTTCGTCAGCTCCGAATTCTTTCAATTTCAAAACGATTAGTTCGTGAGGTAGTGTCAAAAGCCTTTGACAAATCCATAGAGACCAGTCCGATCGTTTTGTTGTCGTCAATTTCTTTCTTCCATTGTTCAGTTAAGGTAAGAAGTGCTGTGTCGCAACCATGATGTTTCCTATAAGCGAATACATATTTGTGATAGATTCCTTCAAAATAAGAACTTATTCGGTGATGTATAAGTCTTTCGAAGACTTTCGAAAAAGAAGGCAGAATCGTTACAGGTCGATAATTGGTTTTTAGTAGGCTGCAATCCTTTTTAAGTCGTGAATACGACTTATCGCGGTTACTGGAGAAAAGTCACTCGCTCATCGTAAACTTTATATTAAATTTATATTAAATTGTTGATATGTTACACTTCGGAATTAGCATACATGGAGTAAATGAGAGCAAGCCAAGTCCGCCATTACGGTCGTTGTGTTTACGATGTTCGATGAGATGAAACGTTGGTTTGGGAAAACGTTGGGGTTCTTTTACTTGTTATTATTGTTTGGCAAGAATATCTGACATTAATAATGAAGGAAAAGGTAAGTTTGTACCGTAATTTTCATTTTCGCTAGTGAACACATTCCTTCGTGTGAGGCTGACAAACATTGCCGAGCTGAGATTGCACAGTATGGACTGTAATTTAACTTTAAAGCATTGTTGATAAAAATCACAGTGGATTTTACCTGCCACTTGTTTGGTGCGTGGATCTGCAACACAAGGGAAGTAGTTATAACATGTACAATCGATATATAAGAGGACCCACCTTGTGTAGGGTAGGAAAAGGTCCGATGGTTGTTTCATATTCACGACTTAGCCTTAAGGGAGCCTTTGATTAAGAATTGGGGTCACCTCGCCAAGTTTCCACTGTTGCGGTATTTTAGTAGAAGTAAAAACGTGATTTATCAGTGTAGTAGTATAGGGGATTGGTGATTCTGCGACATGTCTTTTGGGATGCACCTGCTGCCTTTGTAGGATCTTGGGCAAATTCTTTGCCATGTTCTTTGCAAAGAACGTGGCAAAAAATCTGCCCAAGATCTTACAAAGGCAGCAGGTGCGTCCTGCAAATACAGCACGTGCGTCCCAAACCAAACCGGCAGTGGAGTGGTGTGGTTTGGGTTTTTCCACAAATATATATATATATATATATATATATATATATATAGAAAATGCCCAAAGCAAAAGAGCTTTCGCCAAAAGAGATTCAAGAAATCGTTGCCTCGCGTGGCAAGGAGTCCGCTGTTTCTTTTACGAAAAGATTTAGAATTGGTACCTCACGGCTATAAAAATTTGGAAGGAATCTGCCAAAGAAAACGTTGTGGAGAAGCCCATCGTGGATACAGAGAACCCTACCACCTTGCGAAAGCTTGTGTCTTCGATGGAAAACATACAGGAAAAAATGGATGTTCTGCTGAAATGGCAAGAAAGCTATTTCGAGAGTGTGGAGGACATGGAAGATATGCCCCAGAATTTGGAAGGAAACGTCGACGACACAAAGGGGATTCTCGACAACAACATCGAAGATAGCAGCAACGCTTTTGTGGAAAAAAAAAAACGGACAAAATTGTTTCTGCTGCAAATGCTGAAAAGTCTCCTGCCAGCAGAACTATAACTCCTCGCCATCTTTGGCGGCATGTTCTCTGTTGGCTTCTTTGTTCTCTGTATTGCACAAAATACAAAAACACAGGAGGTCTTTGCCCACTTGTTTACAAAAAAAAAAGGAGAAGGAGAAAAAGAAGGGGAAGCGACAAGGGAACTGGGAAGGGAAGCGGAAAAGAGCGAAAATACTCGAACGCGCCCAGTGGACTAGATGACGCGAATTAGAAAGATATGCCGCAGACCTTTTAGGGAAGCTTGCCTCACTACCAATAGCACTGTTTTTGCAAAGAGCTTGGTGCTCAGGAAAACCTTCCGTGCCATTGGCTAAAGCTCTTGCTCTTGCTCCTTGCATACGTCGTCGGCTAGTAGAGTTACGAACAGCGCTGCCAGCCTGTCTTTATTTTTTAGTGGGGTTGTTTTCTCTTTTCCTAGTTAGCAGTACAAAAATCCCTCCAGTTGCTCTATATTTGTTTTGTTTACTTCTTGTTGTATAAAATAACCCCACACTTGGCTGGTTGGTTGCTTGGTTGGCTGGTTGACTGGTTGGATGGTTTGTTGGCTGGCTGGTTCGGTGGTTTGTTGGCTGGTTGGTTGGCTGGTTGACTGGTTGGATAGTTTGTTGGGTGGCTGGTTGGCTGGTTGGGTGGTTTGTTGGCTGGTTGGTTGCTTGGTTGGCTGGTTGACTGGTTGGATGGTTTGTTGGCTGGCTGGTTGGTTGGCTGTTTGGCTAGTTGGGTGGTTGGGTGGTTTTTTGGCTGGTTGGTTGGTTGGCTGGTTGATTGCCTGGTTGGTTAGCTGGTTGACTGGTTGGTTGGCTGTGTGGCTGGTTGGGTGGTTGGGTGGTTTGTTGGCTGGTTGGTTGGCTGTTTGGCTGTTTGGCTGTTTGGGTGGTTGGATGGTTTGTTGGCTGGTTGGTTGGTTGGTTGGCTGATTAGTTGGTTGGTTGGCTGGTTGGCTGGTTGGTTAGTTGGTTTGTTGGTTGGTTGGCTGGCTGTTTGACTGACCATTGAATGGTTTGTTGGCTGGTTGGTTCGTTGGTTGGTTGGCTGGTTAGGTAGTTTGTTTGTTCGTTGGTTGGCTGATTAGTTGGTTGGTTGGCTGGTTGGTTGGTTAGTTGGTTAGTTGGTTTGTTGGTTGGTTGGTTAGTTGGCTGTTGGACTGATCATTGAATGGTTTGTTGGCTGGTTGGTTCGTTGGTTGGTTGGGTGGGTGGTTTGTTGACTGGTTGGTTGATTGGTTGGCTGGTTGGGTGGTTTGTTGGTTGGTTGGTTGGTTGGTTGTTTGGCTAGTTGGTTGGCTGGTTGGTTGGTTGGTTGGTTTGTTGGTTGTTTGGCTGGTTGGTTGGTTGGTTGGATGGCTTGTTGACTGGTTGGATGGTTTGTTTGTTGGTCGGCTGGTTTGTTGGCTGGTTGGTTGCTTGGTTGGTTGGCTAGTTGGCTGGTTTGTTGACTGGTTCGTTGGTTGGTTGACTGGTTGGCTGGTTTGTTGGCTGGTTGGCTGGTCTTTCCTCTGACCGCAAGCGTTTTCTCTAGCAAAATAAGCGAGAGCAAGCATTTTCTCTAGCAAAATATGATGGAACAAAAAAAATGAAACCCGCAATTTTGGTGCTCCAAAAAGGTATCCGAAATTTTGGGTAGCCCTGACGATTTTTGCGCTTCGATAAGTATAGTGGGTGATCCTGTAACACCACTATAGTGTGTATTATAGAGGATTGGTGGATGCTGCGACAGCCCAAATAAGTATTTATGCGCCCCAACGGAGCCTTTACAGAATACTTGCCATCCCTCCCTACTTAAGCCTTTACGAGGTGAGGCATGTATTTTTAACAAATTTAATTATAAACTAAAAGCTTTGACCTTTTGTTATGACGTGTCATCATTTAGTTAACTCGTCACATTGAACACCGTATGAAATGAGAATGTGCTCTATTTACAATGAATCAGTAAATCGATTTCATAAGTTCACTATGGTAAAGAACTATTTTAGAAGAGACAAACTAACTTCCGAGTTTGGATTTCGAGTTGGATTTTCGAGTTGGATTTCGAGTTGGATTTTCGAGTTAGGATTTCGAGTTGGATTTTCGAGTTAGGATTTCGAGTTGGATTTTCGAGTTAGGATTGCGAGCTGGATTTTCGAGTAAGGATGTAGAGTTGTTTTTTTCGAGATGGTTTATACTAGTAATCCAGCTGCAACGAATCGGCTAGTTTGCGGTTAAATGCCGCAAACGAAAAGAGCGGAGAAAAGACAAAAATAGAAAACGTTTTCTTAATGCCGTTGAGTCACGCAAACAACATATCAAAAACCTGTCAAATGAACAACTGACAGATGAGCAAATTACGTTATTAAATTTACTATCCCGTGGTTTAAAGTTCATTCCGACACCCGTAACAAGAGAAAACCTTATCAGGCGCCTTCAATACATATTTCGCGGGGAAGAGAAAGAACCTCACCCTTTCCACGTTAATCCCCGTCTACATGAGCAAAATGTTTATGTGGCAACTGTATGTGGCAATTTTTATTTGCCCGTGTAGATGATCGACAAATATTTGTTGTTAATTTGCGTCAGTAATAATTTCGCACAGCGGAGATACCCATGGAATAAAGGCTAGGGTACAAAGCAAGATGGCGAAAGTCACTAGAAGAAGATTGGGACTGGGGATTAGGGACTGGGTTGTACAGATGACGTCGATATAACTGTCACATTTTATGTGACGTCTCGTCCACACGGACAATTATCGGTATGTGGCAATTTTTGTTTGCAAATAAAAATTGCCACATAGAAAATTGCCACATAAAAATTGCTCGTGTAGACGGCCATCTCACTTTTTTCAAGTTAAAGACATCATGCATTTGAAATCATTTGGTACTGATAACGAGTTTCTCCTCGACAGAAACCACATAACACAGAATTTCGCAAAATAGTAATCTTACAAGAATTACTATTTTGCGAAATAATTAACTATTATAGCGCGAAAGCGCGCGTGATATCGCCTGATACTTAGCCGACGAGGCCGTAGGCCGAGTCGGCTAAAATTAGGCGATATCACGCAAGCTTGAGCGCTATAATAGTTTTATAATTCAACACATTGATAACAAAGCACAGTGTGAAGAAAAAATATCGCCGACAAGCCTTTTATTTTAAAAAAAAGCTTACATATGTTTTACCGCGCGAAACTTGCAACATCACACAGCTCATGGATGAAATTAAAGTGGTGTCTTTGTCAATATTGCGCAAGCTTGAACACTATAACTGTTTTATAATTCAACACGTTGATAACAAGTCACAGTTTCTAGAAAAAATTCATTGAGATATACAACTTTTCATTAAGTAAAAAGGCTTACAACAATATTTTACATCGCACCATTTCTTAAACAACAAGCAGCGAATGGCCGAAACTTTTGCCAAGCTAAAATTAATTTAGCGTACACAATCAGTTGAGAGTTTCTACGAAGAGCTTTCGTCTACTCAAAGAACGGGTCAGAGTAGTGACTACAAGAATTAAAGCACAGTAAAATGGCATAGAATGTCTTAGTTACAAGTGTTTCGTATCTCAAAAAGTTCAATTCAGAATCAAAACAAATTGAACAAACACACGGCTACGTACCTAAACATAGCGGGGAAAAGT
Organism: Dendrophyllia cribrosa; assembly: GCA_024195265.1. Lineage (NCBI taxonomy): Eukaryota > Metazoa > Cnidaria > Anthozoa > Scleractinia > Dendrophylliidae > Dendrophyllia > Dendrophyllia cribrosa. The sequence goes on along the minus strand of JAJLRJ010000007.1, from coordinate 35,029,090 downwards.
CGGAAAGAACTGCAGCGTGGACAGTATGTCTTACAAAAATTCACAGCTAAAGGATACAAGAAACGGTAAAAACATCGTACCTGTAGTTGATTTGGCTTTTAAGTCCCATCCATCAGCACCAAATTTTTTAAACATCGAAGTGCTAGTACGAGCTGAGTCGATCAATGTTGTTTACAAACTTGCTCGTTTTTTAGCTCCTACAGCCGTAATGACGAGATCAGAAACTTTTCTGAGGAAGCATCAAGTCTATATCATATTCCAGAGGTGATTACCAAAGGCATTTTACGAAAAATGTGCTCCTTCATTCACTCCTTGTCGAGCGGTTAAACTTTGAACCAGTTTTCATTCAGCTACGCCAAGAAATACTGCGACCGCGACAACGAGAAAATTTCGCGCCTTTTTTGTCCAATCATGTGAACAATATTTTTTCTCTTTTCTTTTATTCTCCTTTTTTCTTTCATTTCCCTTTTTTAACTAATAGTTCACGCACTTTTTCGCCCAAAAACACGAAATTGCAGGCAGAAGTCATTTTCACTTTCCTTCAAAATGCGAAATTTACCGCCATCGCTGGTTATACGTCATAAAGACATAACGTATATCAATAACTTTTTGACCATAATTTGGGCAGTGTATCAATGTGTTGAATTATAAGTTGTAATATCATCAAGCCGTTCTTTTAAACGCTCAATGTGACAGGAAATGATAAAGTTTTGGATAAGAAATATTTTTTGCTTGAACTGATAACCCAAATACTTACGTGAAAGGAAAACAGCGCAGAATTCCGCAAAATAGTAATTTTACAAAAATTACTATTTTGCGAAATGAATTACTATTTTGCGAAATGGGTTGTTCCATCGTCAGAGAAAGATCTATCAGTAAAGAGTGGAGTAGGGAACGTGTTACAGGCTATTTAGGTTTATATTGTTGTGACATAGGCAGCCATTATATTTTTAATGCGACTGAATTCGTCACAAGGAGAAGTTTCGTCAAATAGTAATTTTTGTAAAATTACTATTTTGCGAAATCGCGTTAAATGTCTTCGCAACGGAAACTAATAGAGGCTATCTCTATTTTTTTCAAGTTATAAAGACATTTATGTTCAGTGTCATGCATTTTCAATCATTTGGTATAATTTCGTTTCCTTTCGTTTCGCAAAGTAGAATAAGCTCTCTAAAGGAATTTATAAAAGCGGAGCACTCGCCGGGCCGAAGGCCCGGCTGCGCAGCCCCATACTCATAGAACCTAGCCCGTCATTTTTCATGGTCATGGCTAGCGGAATGTTTCGCGGGCGCGCGTGTGCCCGCCGCCCTCCGCCGTCGCGCAGGTAGCTCCGTCGCGCAGGTAGCTCCGTCGCGCAGGACTAGATCGCGGGCGCGTATGACGTCGCAAAACATGCGCGTACGACGTCATGTTGAAACCAAAGCGAGGCTTTTTTTTTCGCGCGGTTACACGGCCGAATGTCACGTCAGCTGGGAAAACACTTGATGTTTTGCTGTGTTTACTGAGCGGAGAAAACGGTTTAAATAAAAGTCGTTATTTTCCTGCATTTTTTCGTGGTTTGCTACTCAAGACAGGGATACTAATTAAGGGATACTCAGAAGCCGCTTTAGTGGAAAAAGAAGAGCTTTCAGGGATAAAATATCTTGCTTCGAGGAACTATATACGGTTTTAGCAATGTGAAGAGATGGGTTCGTTTTACGGATTTCAGCACCAAAGCGGAGATTTAAAGAATTTCCAAGCACAGTAGTCGCCGGAGGGACTTAAAGGTAAAACAAATTACATTTTTCGATGGGAATTTATCTTGATATCAATCTGTGATTGATTTTTTGTTTGTGTTCTCGTTAGTTTTGGAGAATTGTTTTTAAACGTGTAGCTTAAATTCAGTTGTATTTAATAATTTCTTGAATTTCATCGAAGACACGGCTCGGCCTCGATGCGCGTTTTGCGTTTTGCTTTTAAACATAAACTAATGGAAATTTGAATAAAATTTTTCGAAAGAAGATTGTGTTGTCCATTTTTATGTGTTTGTTCATTCATTACATAGATTGAAAAGCGATTTTATGTAAACAAAACAAGTACTCGCGTCGCCTTATGCAAATATGTTTGTGTATTTTTGCAATTTTGATTTCCAAATCAGTTTTTCGGGCATTTTGTGACAAGCAACAAGTGTATTTTATTCGGAAAATAGTCGTAATAGTTATTCTAGACGGAGAAAAAGTTGTTTTTGTGAACTTTTGTGCGGACTAAATGTACTGTGCAGACGGTCGGGTAACAAGCTTAAGCTTACTTTTTTTGCGAATTGCTAAAATTGAAAAATAGCCCGGTCGTCAATCTTAATTCCGACCTTTCACCTGAGTTAAGTTTCATCTTAGTTAAGCTTGTTCAGATGGTCTTCAGAGGGCAACGCTGTTAGGCCAAGCCTAACTATATATATTAACAAGCTAAGCGCAAGCGATCTCAAGGTCAAGCTGGGTCACGTACGCGAAGGGTTCTAGCTGCCGTAGTTGATCTGTTTTGAATGAAGTCCATAAATTTTCATTGCTTTCTATCAAGCGAATAAGAAACCCATAAAATATGACGTTTGTCTGTGGTAATAACAAATTACAAAGCGAAATTTTCTAAGCCGACTAGGTTTTAATACTGAAGCGTGCTATTTTTGTCGAGACAAACACATTTTATTCATAACGCTCAACTATCAGACAGTAACCCTTGAGAACTAGAGCTATTTTGAAAGATACAAAGATCGCAATTGTCCCAAAAAATCAATTTTAATTCTTGCAATGAGACATAAAGGACGATTCAGTTAAATTTTTAGATGGGCCGGCTACATGTAAATTTGTGTGTTCACCTGGTGTTACGGCTTGGGATTAGTTATTCTTTTGAGATCCTAAATTTCATCCCGGGTTACGCCGTAGGGAGACGGTTTGTTTACTGAAGAACCAACGAGACCAGTCTATTTCAATTCGTTTTATTGATCCACGTTGAACTACGTAAAAACTGAAAATAACAGAGGCTAATATTACTGTTTCGTGTCTGTAGGAATTGGCCACACAAGAATGCAATACCGCGTGGTAAAAAACTAATGTTCTCGAAAAAACTTATAAGCAGCAACAAAAAATTAACTAAACTAGGAGTAATCAGGGATTAATGAAGTGCGTTCGAAATTGCTATTATGGAAACTTAAATTGCCATTAAAAAAGTGTCATTCAGGTCGGTGTGTGGGGGAGGGGAGGGAAGGGGGATTTCGGGTACATCTTAAATCAGGATTTAATAATTGCAGTATTGTGAGGTGCCAAAAGTACCTGTAGACAAATTTCAAATTTACTAACGTTTTAATGAAGTAACAATGTGAATCTCTGTGCTTGAGATGTCTACATTGTTTGTTTTCATTGGTTTCTGATAACTTTCTCTTTATGTATCTCAGTTTGTTTTTACTTTAACCATTTCTCTCAGTCACTGTTGAAACATAGTGCAACTCATTGATATATCCAATAAAAATTGTCTTCCGTCCTTCCTGATCAGCAACAGGAGTTAGGAATGTACCTTCAGGTGAATCTATATTAGATTCTGTGACAGTATGAATGACACAGTTATATGCATTAGCCACAGCTTGCATAATGATATTATCACACCATGTGCCTTGTTTTGACATTTGTCGAATATAGTTATTCCAGTGATCATCAGAAATTCTTTCAATATATAATTCTGGGTAATTCTGTAAATGACTAATTCCAGCCATACGAATTTCAAGGTGTAAACATCAGTCCTATACAGTTGGTGTAAAACTGGCCACCGAGCACAATCACTCGGTTCATTTGGTTTGTATTTGTGACCGCTATGGGTCAGAGTACAATGACTCGGTTGAGTTCCCGTTTTGTTCAGAAAAGTCGACATCAATTCAAAGCAGCAGGACGACAGCAAAGGTGCTCGATTTGTCGTTGCTCGGATGCCGACATCGGGCTTTCCATATACTCTTGAAGTAGTAAACACTTCCCTGATAAGGCTTTGACAATTAGCAACGATGAACTTTTCAAGAAACAGCGCATTAAAGTTTGAAAAAATGAATTGAACTTACCATTCCACGCAAAAAACAGTCCGTTCGGTAACTCGTGGAGAGCCCGCGACAATCTTGGAAAGGTTTTCAGCTGAAAATAGTTGCGCGCGCAGAGCCTTCTTATTATTCAAAATGGCGCAGATTTTGCACATCGCCCACGGTTGTGCCTAAAGAATACCGTTCAGAAGGACGTCGGACACCTTATTAAGACTTATATAACGTAATGTCGACACTTAGAATTTTATTTTCAATAAATTTTTAAGTGTAAAAAAGAAAATCTGAAATCCCCCACTCAGGATTGAACCTGTGATCTCAGCTAGGCTTAGGCTGAGATAAGCTTCTCGGGTTGTTCAGGCCTAAATTTAACTATATAAACTGCTACCCATAACATCAACTGAAAGCTAACCAGTTACTCCGTTATATAAGTTTCAATAAGGTGTCCGACGTCCTTCTGAACGGTATTCTTTAGGCTTAACCATCGCCCACCCAAAAAATCTCGATTCTTCACGCCAGCGAAATCACGTGATAGGTGACCACAGGAACCCCAAGATTAGGACTGCGTTCTCCCATCGTCGAACGCAATAACAAGGACATACTCGGCAGAAATGAACTAAGAAAAAAGAAATAAAAAATGTACCTCTATCTCCGCTAGTAAATGCTTGCGAGACGGAAACTTCTTTCTTTCTTTCTTTCCTTGTCCGTACGCTAGCGTGATTACTTAATACTGGCTATATATTTAAGGGCTTATATGACAATTTAAGTGATCCAATTGCGTGACTGAAAACTACACCGGAAATTGAAATTAAAGAAGGTAAAAACAAAACAAGGCATAATAGCTACACCTGGCGCCGCCGGTCAGTGAATTATTCCTACAAGACATACAGCGAATCGCTCCGTAGAACATCGCGAAGAAGCGACGTCGGTATTTAGTTGAAAGCTTCCTAAATCAGGTAGAGAACCACAGCAAAATCAAGTTAGAGCATTCACAACATACCAAAACGGTGCTAGAAGCGAGGAAAATCCGATAACTTCTTGCTTGATTCCAAAGAGACCCAACAACTAACTTGGTCCGGAGAAGAACATTCGTCCATTTCCACTGCGTACTTTTAGACATTGAGATATTGAGCCCTACGATTCCAAAATCGGGAAAATATCCGAAACTAAATCACAACAAATAGATTATTTACATGTGTGAACAATTTGAGACATTTTGGAGCACTCAGCTCCCCAGAATTGAATGGATTGTGCCTGATGTCCACGGCGATGGCGTAAACTTGAAAAACGGCCGCCGGACGTTTTTTAAGTTTGTAGCGTTGCGTGACACTTTGCGACATAGCCCCTCTAACTCTGGATATATCATGTGCTTCTGAAAACAAAATTATAACCAGGTAACATTTCTGGGATCACATATAGGTTTTGTCTGGTGTATAATTCTCTTGAAATCAAACATTATTTTACGAAAGATTTTAATGGTTAAAACCCCGGCCGATTTCACACGCAAATGAAAAGACACTCGAAAGTTAAGGAATAATTGTTATTCATAACTAAAAGCATTCATTGGAGTGTCAGCTATTGTTTCCAGTCAAAAATACAATTACGAATGCAATACTAGGAAGGATAGATTAAACAAGATTGCCGTTACCGATCTGCCATCCTCCTCCATCTTGAAAAGACCTCAAGACGATGTGCAACACCGCTGACAAAGTACGTTCTGTAAAACCACTGAAAATTTATTGGAAACCCCGCCAAAAAAATCCCGCCAAAAAAATCCTAACTCGAAATCCAACTCGAAAATCCAACTCGAAAATCCAACTCGAAATCCAACTCGAAATCCTAACTCGGTAAATAGGCAACCTCTGTTAGAATGACCAGGAAATGATCCTACTATTTTGTTTATTGCTTATATAGCGCAAATTATGCATATGCATATGATATGATAAACCATTTTAGGGTAGCAGTAAAAACAGACTAGATATAGTAATTATCACGTAGCTTTTTAATAAACTGACTAAAGGTAATATCCATCTAAGTACAAAAACTTGAGAACAATTTCCTGTCTATCTTTGAGGTTCCTGTGGGAGCTTGAAGGATCTTTGTTCTTCCTCAGTGTTGAAGACTAGATAGTCTGTAAAAACTTTGAAAATCCTTCAAGTTTCACCAAACGTTACATTTGCGATTCAACTTGAAATGTTGTGTTTTTTTAGATCCTAGCATAAAAATATTTCACGGAGATAATTCAATAATAACTGACAGATATGGTATATATTGAGTGTCAAAAAAATAATACTTTGTCTAAAGTCTGCAAAAGGTTGCGCGCAAGCCGTGAGTTGGCTAATCGACAACGTGCTCTTATCTCGCGTAACTTTACTCCGCGTATGTTACTCCTTCAACCTTGGTCTCTGTCCTTTTATTGTAAATGGTTTATTAAATTTACACTGATGTCGGAGAATTAGAAAAGAAAGATGCAGAAACATCTTTCAGTGAATTTAAAACCCCGCAAACCAAAGAAAATAATTAGTAATTAGTATTAGTAAACTTTCAATCACAATTATGTGGTTTCAGAAATGTCCAAACTAAGATTAAACATACAAACTCAGAAAAAGAAAAAAAAAAACGAAAAAGCGATCGACAGCCATGCATAGACCAGCGCCGATACGTTCATGAAGTGGACCATGAAATATTAATTGTTTCAAAAGGGGAATCTGGAGTGATGTACTTTGCTTTAGAACATTTTGATTTAGAAGGCCATTATACCTGCAGCGTTGTGCAGCGATATTGCAACCTTAAGAATCGCTTGTAGTTGGTTGTAGTTTAATGTTTACATCTAATCATCATCGCAGCTTTCAAGCAGGGGTTTGTAGCACTGCTTTACAGATGCTTTTGTGTGGCAAAATTTTGCAGCGCTTTCGCAGTGCACGATATTTTGAGTTGGCTCACTCAATTCACTCAGCTTGAACGACTCAGGAGCACTGCCTTAGAGGCGCTTAAAAATGCTGCAGCGCTGTAGCAGCGTTGCATTGTTCGTACGGGTCTCTATTTTCAAAACACTTAAAACGGAATTTTCTAGAACTTTCTAGAACAGGCATAAAAAATTACGGAGAAACAAAGTGAATTTATAAATCGGGCAAACTTGCCATTCTGCCCGATTTAAAAAAAAATCAAAACGTAGAGAAATTACAGAACGGTTGAAATATTTGTCTTTAAATCCATCAACGTCGAGGAAGGAATTGCCATAATGGGCTAAAAAGAACTGACAATACATGTAGTGTCAAATGTTACAATGCAACATGAATTTACACTTCAAATAATTGGTAGTTTCCTACACAAATGAGATAACTGGTCTCCGATGTAGAAATTTATTTGTCTGTTGTGACCCGGAAGAAAGTACGAATACCGTTTTCTGTTTTGAATGTAAAGATGCAAACATTATCTCCCGGGGGGGTACTCCCTATAATGGGCTATACGGGGATGCTCCGCCCGAAAGGGGTGCCCTTTTTATGCTGGAGGTATATGAAAGGGTCGGGATTTCACGAGTTGAAGTATGTGAAAGGGTAGGGATTTCACGAAGAATAGGAAATGGTATCGAAATCACGAGTTGAAGCATAAAAAAGGTAGGGAAAACTGCAATTTAAGTAATATAAATAGGGCCTTTCAAAATATATCAAACAGACGCACGCAAAGGCTATATGAAAGGGTTACCATTTTCAACGAAAGGTATATGAAAGGGGTACCATTTTCAATGAAAGGTATATGAAAGGGTTACCTTTTCTGTCAAAAACGGTATATGAAAGGGTAAGGGTTTGGACCTCGGGGCGGAGCATCCCCGTACAAAACTTTTTTGAGTACCCCCGCCCCCCCCCCCCCCCCCCCCCCCGGGCATTATCTCCAAGATCGCACGTCCGAATGTTCCATAGCGGTGAGCTCTCTGAAACAGCTTACCCTGTAATCTCAGGGAGACAAAATCGCTCAATCAATTTAAGAGATTCGGTGAATCACCAGTGGAAAACAGGCTTAGTTAATGATTATAGTAATGTTTAGATTAGTATTTTATTTACCTGATGCATTTCTTTCTAAACCGTGTATAAATAAATGTAAATAAATAAATAAGTAACTTGTACCCTGTTAGCAAACAATTCGCCTCTCGACTTGTCACGTATTACGGTATTAATAGAGGGTCCCAAATAGGGTTCTTCAATCCCGACATCCCGACCGAAATTTCCCGTCAATCCCGTAATCCCGACGGTTTTTATCGGCCAATCCCGATCGGGGTGAAAAAATTTTTAAGTCCCTTATCTCACGGCATAGTGACCAAAAGTCACCGTCTCAAGTTAATGCTGAAGAAGTGTTGTGAATAGGGCTTCATGATGTCTTTTTCATGTACAACCTTTTTCAGCGATCACAACAATAATCTCGAACCGAAATGCAGCATGATTCAGTGTTCCTAATGGACAGAAACTAATAATTGTTTCGACCCTGGTGTAACTTAACTGTCATTTCGGCTCTAAAATTAATAAAGTAAATCACAACAATCAAAATATAATTCTATTATAGAAACGAATAGTTCTTCCGAACCGTGAAACCTTCCGAAGGAGAAAATTGGCCTCTCGATCCAACGATGGAATTTCTCCAACATAATCGTCGGCCTCGTCGTCTTCCTCGAAATCTTCATCGCTGCTATCAGAATCGTACTCTAGAGTACCGCCTTCTTCTTCTGTTTCGTCTGTGTTTCCCTGTTGTTCTTCTTCGGTTATAGAGGGTTCAAGGGAAACCGATTCGCCTGTTTGGATTTCTCTCTGGTATAGTCCGCTCTCGTGGACCTCGTGGTTTCCTTGAAAACCATACCCGATTTCAGACCATAATGATCAAAATCAATACCCGTTTTCAGACCAAAACGGCCCAAAAACCATACCCTTTGGGGCCGCACATACCTATATAGCTTATATAGGGGAGTACACGCCCGCAGCCCACCCCCCCCCCCCCCCCCCCCCCCCCGCGCGTTGTCTCTTGTCTGACGGAGCGCTGCCGCACTGCTGTACCAAACCGTTTGCTCCCAGTCCCTTATGCTCTACATGCACTGTGGTGCCATCGGTGCAGGTGGCAAAGGTTACATAATAGGAATGTCCGACAGAAACACAGTTACACACTTCAAATTGGATGAGTAAACTCTTTGGCCTTGTATCTAAAGTTTACAATTCATAGATTTTTAAGAATTGAAGTTGTGCGGAAATTATTTGACATGGAATTCCGTATTTCGCGCATGTTTTGCACTCTCGACAACATGCAGCATTTACTTTGAAAAGGTCGACTATTCGGTCTATTCGCTGTCTTCACTGTGCTATTTATTTGACCATTTATCTCTGTCGTCATTTTGATGAAGGCACTGAATATGGTCACGATGAAATGAGTAATAGCAAGGTTCTGAAATCTACTACAAAAAACCAGAACTTACCAAACATTCTCCTTCACGGTCTTCAATGACTTCACCTTCCGTGGATGGAAATTGAGCCCGAAATTTCTCCTTTCGTAAAAAGGAACTTCCGCTCTTCCCCTTCTCATAAAAGAGAGCCACACAACTAATAACGTCATGTACGTCGGGATCATCGCTGTCTGTGTTAACCGACAGCGCTATACGTCATATACAAGCGCACGTTTCTAAAAACTACCGTTAGATTCAGATTGTATCGCTCTCTTGACCTCTCTGGCCTATTCCACGTCACACTTCCGGTCAACAAATAACAAAGGTCACAAAGAGTCCCTTGTGAATATGGATCCAAAGCATCTTGTTACGGCCAAGGTTCACAAAAACATACCACAGATCGCCATAGGGGTCACAATAGCCGGCCGCGTGGTAGGTCTGATAGGGCTATTTTCGACATTTACGAACATGAGAGCTTGATTTGACGGATTTTCGTTGTACATTTCTGTCACAGAACTTGACAAGGCTTCCCGGATCTCGCTTCTTTTAAGTAACATTTCCCGAATCCCGCTTCGTAATATCGCGAAATCCCGCGTCCCGTTCAAAATTGCAATCCCGAATCTCGCACCCCTTTTCTTCCAAAATCCCGAATCCCGGCCGTGAAATAGGCCAAATCCCGGATCCCGAAAAACCTATTGGGGACCCTCTTAATACACTAATCAGCAAACAATTTCCTTCTTTGTTGCTTCATAAATTTTAACACAATCAGCACTCGAAGAAATAGTGAGACAATTAAGAATAATGTTTGCTTTTCAACAAGGCTGAGAGATGATTCTATATTTCTCGTTCCCAAAACGTACGCCCCATACAAATAACAGAAATAACGTCGACGTACAATTTAAACAAATTACATACCGCGTAACTGCGTACTTCGAAGCCACCTTCTAACATGTCTTTGATACTTGCCGGAATTATTATCCCGCGTACATATATGAAACATTTTCTCGCGATCGATGCCCCATTTCTTTATGTTCTTGATGTCCCAAGCAGGGTATTCTGCAGCTATTTTCCATTTTCAGCGAACCCATGCAACTACTTATCAATAAATCTTCATCGATACCGGAGAGATTACAAAGACGTCCTGCTCAAATAATGTTTACACCATTACAGGATACAATTTGAAGTAAGCTCTAACATTATGTTCAAGAGACAACAATAGAATAAGAGACGTTGGGCTCAGAATATACTATTTTACAAATAGCCGACCGCTCCCGCTCCGCTCTAACTCAGAGAATTAAAGGCTCCTATGAACCAACTCGTGAATACAAGTTCAAATGCCATGCGAGAGAAGCCTTAAAAAAGTTCGAGGTTAACGTTTGCAAAACTCTGTCTCAGCCATTTTTTACGGAGTAGTAAAAACATTGACGAGTAAAGAAATTTAAAACATTGCATCATCCCCCTTTTCCTATTTGAAACAATGCGTATTTGTGTCACGCTAAGACGTGTTTTTTAATTCAAAACAATAGCAAATGTAGTCTGAGAAAAAAACCTTTCAAATGCGTCAAGCGAGAGAAGCCTTAAAAGCCCAAGATTAACGTTTGAAAAACGCGTCTAAGCTTTCTTTGTTGTTTTACAGAGCAGTCAAAGTAGGCTTAAAGTGCTACTGCGATCAAATTTTTGATTTCCTTTTTTTACATCTTCGTGTACAATTATACTTTCTTACTCGTCTTGCCAAATTTCAATCCATTACGAACATCAGAAGTCATTTTATTTAAACATTTATGTCCGAGAATTTACGGCCGCCATTAATCAACCTTGTTCCAAGGCCTGGTTGCGAATAGGATAAAGTGACGTCAAAGGCTCAAACATACCTCACGGGTTTAAATTATAATAACAATGAGCATAGAAAATTGCACGAAGAACAAGTCCAATGTTTTTTTTGCGTTTTCGCGTGATTTTCAATACTTATTGTTATTATAATTTCAACCCGTGAGGTATGTTTGAGCCTTTGACGTCACTTTATCCCTTTCGCAACCAAGCATGGAACACGGTTGATTAACGGCGGCCGTAAATTCTCGAACATAAATGTTAAAATAAAATGACTTCTGATGTTCGTAATGGATTGAAATTTGGCAAGATAAGTAAGAAAGTCTAATTGTACACGAAGATGTAAAAATATGAAAATCAAAAATTTGATCGCAGTAGCACTTTAAGAAACAAAATTCCCGAAAAATGGCGACAATTCTTTACGGAATTTCTCCAAAAATGCTCTAAAATTCTTTCAAAAATGTCTAAAACTCTCAAATTCTTAACTTCAGAACTTCTTTATCTCTTGTTTCTGACTGTGAACTGGTAGATGGATCTCTGGAATCAGCCATATTTGCTACCAACAGTGATGGAATTCATAAATAAAAAGCAAAACAGGAACTATTAATCAATTCGAAAATTGTTTCATAATTCCATCGAATTACTATAAACAAGTACCCTTCACACAAACAACCTTTTAATCGATTTATTATCCTATGCACATCTACATTTACGTCTGCTATACCGCCTATTAATTTATCTACTCTCAAATCTCCAAAATCCCGGGAGGAGGACTCCCATATAAAATTTAGAATTAGTACCTTGTAGAAATAAAACTTCTTTTGAGCCATGCCCATCAAACGTGATTCTGATACAGAACCCCCGTCACTTTTATATGGGAGTTCCCCCTCCCCGATTAATGAATACACGTTTGTTTTAAGCCTGTTTTAAGTAAGCAAAACCTACAAACTGGAACAAAAAATGACATTAGAAAAGTGGACTTGTTTGTTCATATTCAACACTTACATTCCGTTTTGAAGTATTTTGCACTAAAAAAAAGCACTTCTCAAGTGTCCGTTGACGGTTTCAAGGTGTCCATTGTCCGTCTTAGAGAGGTGTCCGTCTTATAGAGAGTTCAGTTACAGTAAAATGACTGAAAAACGGCAGGGACCAACAGCAGATGTCCGTCTTATAGGTGTCCGTTAAGAGAGACTCGACTGTAGTACATTTCTTTTAAAAGGTTTCTGCTACAACCAACTGACCTCCAACCTCAACGGCGTCTGTGGTCTGTGTAAAATGAGCTGGTTGCGGGTAGCCGCCGCTTGATAATATTCTTGGTTTTCATATGACGTCATAAAAATTCAAAAATCTGAAGTATAAGTCTTACAAAGCTTTTTCTAACGTGGTAGTGGATATCAGTGTCATAATCTTTCACAAAAAGTTTCAGGTTTTAACGATGTTTTGTTTCCGATTTATAAAGGTTTTAAATGTGTCACGCAATTCGTCACGCTATTTCAGATAAGCCGTGAAAATAAACAAACTTGAACCAGTTGAAAGTTATTTTTGAATGATGCTTTGTTCTTTGCATAATTTGACAGTAAGCAATTTAATGCGGGTACATGTATTTTTTGACATCGCCGACTGATAATGTGTGCGTATGTTTTCACTATATACTGAAAAATAACTGAATAACCTTTTAAAAAAAGATTAGAAAGAAAAATGGAAGAAAAGTATGAAGAATGAATGGAAATGTTGTAAACTGTAAATAATTATGTAATCAGCAGCGCAACTACTGCACATTTTGTTTTGAGTCGACTAACTGAAAAAAAATATCCAATTCGACTTTTTTTAAAATTATTTTCTTGTTCTAGGTTATGGTTTGTTTTTCTCGATGTTCTTTCTATTTCTATTTCTATTAATTTAATGCAAAATTATCAAAAGGGTCGAGTGAATACTAGCTAAACAATGGATTCTTGGTTTGCAACCACGTGACAAGGCGGCCATGTTGGTGGTCAATGCAATACAATTTTTGTCGCAGAATTTGCAAGAAAATAGAGTTTAGTTCCCAGCGGAGAGAAACGCTTTTGTTCTTGACCACCAACATGGCCGCCGTGACGTCACGTGCAAACCAGCAATAGCGCCATCAAATAAATAACATAAATCCAAATGACGTGTGCAGGCAGGGCGGCTTTTTCCGGATGTTTGCAATAAGATTCAAACTAAATAAAGAATGTGAATGATAGTTATTCTTCAAATTGATTTTATGCCATAGAGGGAACAATTAGTGTTCAGCGGCATGACTCTGTAATTTGTTATGCGACAAGATGCGATTTGGCTGGTTAAAAATGATTCTTCTCCAACATAATTTTTCTGGATTTGTTCGCTTTTAATTAATATTAAATATAAAACTTAACGTGCCCGTTTAGCAAAACACCGAAGGTACTTAAGCTCGTCAGTAACAGACTAGACAATTTTACAATAACTTTGCATAAAAATGTAATAAGATAAACTTGCGATGTACTAATCTTATGTCATTGTTGATCATTGATTACATCCAGTCGACAGTCAGTCAATGTTATGTTACAGAGTTCCTCTGAAACAAAAAAATGGTTTGCTTTTAACATGCGACTGAGTTCTTTTAGAAATCCTCAGTGAATTATCTATATTAACCACCCCAGGGAGGACTCACCTCAGTATATACCAGTTTTACCTAAGTTAACTCGCCGGCTTCGTACAGTTTCTTTCTTTCTTTGATATTTTCCTTGACACAAAAGCATCCACTTTTCATTAATTGTGAAAAATAAATTAAATAAATGTTTTACTAATTACAATAACAGAATATTAAACAATAAACAAAAGATGAACATAGCTTGTGAAATGTTATTTCATTTATTTAATGCCGCCTCTTACAACTTGCTCTTCAAGATTTCTACCTAAAGTGTTTTTTGGCTCTTGTAAACTATTCATGTTTTGTACAACCGTTTTTATAAATTAAAGGGTCTTTCGTGTGAATATTATGAAACAGGTGTGTTGGAGGTTTTTGTACTTTAGAAATCCTTTGCCGAACAATATAACTTACGAATTTAAGGAAATGGTGGATGGCGGCATGTGTTCAGAAACAATAATAGTTAATATTTACATAAGGATAGAGTTAATTACCAAAGGACACGAACATGGCCGCCGTGAATACACCCTATTGTGTAGATTTCAACCGAACAAGGGATGAACAAATCTTGCTAAATGTTCATTCATGCTCATATCACCAAAATAATCCAGCAACACGGAAAGAGCTTAAAATGCTCTTTGTCAGTTCCTCGTTTTTAAAGCGAAGCCGCACCCTGAATCTCCGCTTTTGCACAACTAGCACGAGAAACTAAGTTCGAGTACACAAATAGGCCATTTCCGAGTTGCCTTTAGCCTCTCTATCAAAGCGAGGCTAGGTGCGAAAGCTTTCATATGAAAATGAGTTTTCATTCACATGCAAATAAGTTTTTAATGAAAACTCATTTTCATATGAAAGGTTTCGCACCTAGCCTCGCTTTGATAGAGAGGCTAAAGGCAACTCGGAAATGGCCTATTCAACAAGGTATGTTTTTTTTTACGAAATTTATGTCATCAATAGAATAATTCGTTGTCGAGAAAGCCGGTTAAAACACGTCAAGCGATCCACGCTCGAGAAAACGACGCTTGATCGCATGGACTGAATGATCTGTTGCATTTATGTAATGCATCCCTCCAGCTCCTAACTCATGGAAATGTGTCTTTTTATAGGGACGAACATTCTTACTTCAAGCAGTTTGATGAATACTGGAAAATAGATCGCTTGTTTGGTAAAATCATTGAAGGTAACTGAAGATAGTAAGTTGATTAGTTGATTAAGGGTATAGTAATGCGCGAAACGCATGCGACACGTTTACGCCATGACTTACAACCATTTTTAAAGACTCTTAAGTAATGTTTAAAACACGAACAGCAGTGTTTCATCAAGTTTAAAAATTCGAGCGCGAAGAATTTAAAACACGTGCTGTGAGTGTTTTGAACGGCTTCAAACACGAACCGCCAAAAGCGTGCCCCTACGGAGATCAAACAAATGTACTTTTTGTGCAAAAAGGAGGATATTAGCATACGAGAAAAACAAGTAGACTGATTAGCATACAGCACATGTGCCACACTGGCTTCGACGAGGTGACCATGGCTTCCCGGCAACTGTCGAAAGTTTTGGGATTTTAAAGTTCTGAGGAAAAAAAATAATCCATGAAAAATGCTATACCAAAGTTGACAGGTACGGTGGATAACATGTCTAACAATTTTTATTCAGTGGCAGCGAACAAGTAGAAATGAGCAGCTTGCATCTCTGAACCACTCGCTTTCCTACCAATTTTTACGTGGGCGTTGGTGTCATTCAAATAACGACTTACTTGCTAAACTGTTGGTTGCTAATTTTGTTGGAGAAGATTCCATATAGAATGGCAAAAGGCTACATATCGTAAAACAGTACTGAACGAAAATATTAAAGTCACCATTTGTTGTACTAAGAATCCTGAATAATTACTACCAACACTAGTATTCTTTATATAAAGAATACTAATAGGGAAAATAAACTTTTGCTGCCTGCTTGCTAAATACTACATTTGGCTGTGTAAAATGAAAGAATGCCCACCAAAACTTGATGATTTTTTACACTATATGAAACATATCAATGAAATTGAAAACAAAGCCGACATTATTAACCGGAAGAAATGGGAGCCTTTTAAGTCTTTCTTGTAGTCCCCTGTGACTGACTTGATGCCAGTCCCTTAAGAAATGAAAAAATGTGTATAACTTCTTTTTCTTTTTCTTCTTCTTTTTTTTCTTTGTTTTGCTTTACTTCCAGGCTAAATTTAGTTTAAAGTTTTAAAGTAAATGCTGTAATAAGTAGTTATAGTATTAAATTTACAGTAAGAATATAGAAATATTGTGAAATATATGGAAGTAAGCTTAGTGTTACACGTAATATGTCATGGTTTGTAATGTTTTTGTGATTCCTTTTTTTCTGTAATGTAACATTACTGTTTCTTGTTTAATAATAATAATAATAATAATAATAATAATAAATAAAAATAAACCTGTTGTCTTTTACCCTTATTAGTA